>OY987332.1:105162875-105271875 GCA_963920685.1 Polydrusus tereticollis
AGATTAGATTGGCCCACACTGAATACCTTAGAGATGTTGAGCAATCACTGAAAAACAACCCAAAGTATTTTTGGAGCTACCTTAAGGCTCAAAAAGAACATCATGATATTGGTAATGTGATGACTCACGAAGGGAAGACATTTAGGGGCGCTAATAGTGTAGTTGATGGATTTGCCTCTTTCTTTCATTCTGTGTATGAACATGATGGAGGCTCCAACAACTGCACTGCTCAGGAGCGCAGATCATACTTCTGTAATGCATATATTACCAAGGATGAAGTAAAAGATGCCATTAATGGGATTCAGGGTAATAGGGCCATTGGACATGAGGGTGTGCCCGGTTATGTTGTTAAGGGCTGTCGCGATTACCTATCAGAACCTTTACAAATTATCTTTAATCAGTGTTTACAGACATCCACTTATCCCAACAAGTGGAAAATATCCAAAGTAATACCCGTATATAAAAATGGTCCTAGAGATGAGGTAAAGAATTATCGCCCAATTAGCATTCTGCCTGCATTCTCGAAGGTCTTTGAGACTTTACTTTTTAATCGTATTTATGAAACTGTTGCCTCTAAAATTACCATTATGCAACATGGCTTCTTACCAAAAAGATCGGTTTTTACCAACTTAGCATGTTTTTCTCAGTATGTCCATGAATCTCTCAAGCGAAAAAGTCAAGTAGATGTGATCTATTCTGATATGGAGAAGGCCTTTGATAGGGTAAGACACTGTACTATCCTGAAAGCTCTATCTGATATGAATGTCACTCCTAACCTTGTATATCTTATAGAATCCTATCTGACAAACCGAATCCAATATGTGGAAATTATGGGTCATAGATCTGTTACCTATAAAAGTCCTTCAGGGGTGCCACAGGGATCAAATCTGGGACCATTACTTTTTATAGTAGCTATTAATGGGATTGTTGATGTTGTGCAGCACTCAAGGGCTTTACTTTTCGCAGATGATTTTAAGTTGTTTTTAAATATTGACTCCATGAATGACTGTGATGAGTTACAGTCTGACTTCTGTGATGTAGCCAACTGGTGTGGGATAAATGGTTTTAAATTGAATGTAAGTAAGTGTTCTTGTATGTCCTTTACTCTTAACCACAATGTTTTAGATTACACTTATAAGGTTTATGACAAAGACTTGAATAGGGTGAATAACCAGAAAGATTTGGGAGTAGTGTTCGACTCGAATATGTCTTTTACGACCGATATGGCTAGGAGGATTCAAGATGCATTGAGGGTAATGGGGTTCGTGGTCAGAAATTCTAAACACTTCAGTGTTGAGGTTAGTTTTAAACTATTTGATGCATTAGTGCTGCCGAAGATCGAATATGGTAGTGCAATCTGGTCCCCCCAGTACAGTGTATGGGTGGACTGTGTTGAGGGGGTTCAGCGCAGGTTTATGAAACATATGTTCTTTAAAAAATATGGATACTACCCTCAACGTGGGTGTGATAATGCATATTTATTGGGTATTTTTAATCGCATGTCCTTGAAAGATCGCAGAATACAAATCTGTTTGTGTACTTTATTTAAAATACTTAAAAGTGGTACTGATGCGCCTGAGATTTTGGGACAACTGCCCTTTGCAGTGCAACAGGTAAATGTCAGATCCAGGAGGGTCTTTTATCTGGACTTCCCGAGGACAAATTTGTACAAGGGCAGCCCTATATATCGGATGTGTCAGCTCTTCAACAGGTATGCATCTGATATAGACATTGACACTACGAGTCTTCAAACTTTTAGGAAAATAGTAATAAGCAAGCTCATGCATGTGTAAATGGAATGATTTTAATTTTATTTTATATCTTCGTCTCTTTGATATAAATAGTACATAGTTCATAGTTCTAGGTTAAGAGAGTATCTGTAATTGGGAATATTTGCTGTTGATACTGTGAATGAATAAATAAATAAATAAATGTGCAAACAATATTGAGGCATTTTTCATTCTACAACTTTGGTATAGGTTTGCACTGAGACGCTGTAACACATCTGTATGTGCTAACAAAATCACATATGTAGGAATTTTTAATATAATAACAAATCAAGTCAGTCACATGAGTTATATCACGGTCCGACACCGAATAGTGCTGAGTGTGCATCTCACGTAACATATAGTATACAATCCAGGAGAAGACAGACATAATTCCGAAATCTTAATCTTTTAGTACTGTATTTTATTTCAATTGATGTATTTGTAATAAAATAAATGTTTTTTAAAAACAGACTCTCACGGTCGTAAAAGTTAACTGGCGCAGTCGGTAGGATATTTCGGGAAATCGATACGAATCGATCGTGTGGATATTTTTTCGTTTTAACGAATTAACCGAAAAAGAACCTAGTGTTGTGACGTTGGTGGAGGTGTTTAAAGCAGAGTGGATTTTTCTGAAAATCAAAAATTCCCAATCTATAGAAGATCTGTGGATTACCATCTACCAGCTAATCATCGGAGGATAGGACCAATATAGCTTATTTTCGCAAGGACCAAGATTTTGGGACGGACCACAATCGCCTAACCAGAGCTTGCCCTTATAGGAATTACCAGAGTAGACCTGTTTTTCTTTATGTAAGTGTAATTGGTAGAAGTTTATGTTGATCGATAACCTTATTACTGATTTATGGAATTTAAATTTAGATACACCTTCGGCTGACTATGTTTCTGGTAATCAATTAGAAGCATTAAATTCAAGATAAACTCCTAATATAAGACAAAGTAATAGTAATATTCAATCTAGCAATAGTTCTTTAGAAATAAGTACAATGGCTCAACTTAAACCGGAATATTTAAATTGTGTATCGAATTTTGATGGAAGTCCAAATGACTTAAATCGTTATTTAGCGACTTGTCAATCACTTATTGACACTTTTTACGACACAACTAGCCTTCAAGATTTTAAAAATATCTATTTATTAAATTCTCTTATTGGTTAATTATCTGGCCAAGCTAAACTTGTTATAAATATTCAAAATGTAGGTAGGTACATGGGATGAGTTAAAAAATACCCTTAGGCGTAATTTTGCCGACCAGAGGGATGAAGCTTGTTTAAATCGAGATTTGGTAATGATGAAACAATTACCTAATGAAAAGCCAAGTCAATTTTATGATAGGGTATTGTATATTTTAAATTTATTGTGTTCGTTTATTGATTCACACGAAGATAACGATGCAGCAAAAATTTTAAAAAGAAATCTATATAATGAGCTTTCTTTAAAAACGTTTCTATCTGGGTTAAAAGAACCCCTTGGGACTACAATAAGATGTATGCGTCCTACATGTTTAATGCAAGCACTACAATTTGTTACCCAAGAATATAATGTACATTATTTCCAAAATCAAACAAAGCCGAGTGCGGCGTTCCAAAAACCTAACAATAATTTTAGGACAATTCAACAAAATGCACATTTTAACAATTCTTGGCAGCCAAATTTTATTGCAAGACCAAATAATCCATTTAATGATTATGATAGAGGTATGTCTACTTTTTAATCCTAAAAATTAGTTAATAATCACATTTTCCTGTAATTGTAGTTCTGAAGATGGTTTAATGTAATATAAACCGAAACGTCAACTTAAACCAAACCTTTATTTATTTATAAATGACCTAAAAACCCAATAAACAAGACAAAAATTGTAAGTAACATTATTACAAAATTGCTTAAATAACAATTTTCACTTAATCTAATACCTTCCTTGTACACCCTGGGAGAAAATAGACAATATGGTCCAACATTTGTTGCTAGGATTAGGAAAACCCAGGAAAACCTAATCAGAGCATTAACCTTACTCTAAACCTAGTTTTAAACGTAGTTCCAAAAATTTAGAAGACGCCAATGGCTTCGTCAGCATATCAGCTATTTGGTTACCTGTGGGAACATAAATTATTTTAATTACATTTTTCTCAACTTGTTCTCTAGAAAAATGATATTTGATATCTATGTGTTTTGACCTTTTATGACTAGTTGGATTATTTGCAATACTTATACAACCACTATTATCCTCATAAATAATAATTGGCTTTAAAACTTGAATATTAATACTGGTTGCTAAAGATTTTAACCACAAAGCCTCCTTTACAGCTTCGAATAAAGCCATATATTCTGCTTCCGTCGAAGAAACTGCAACTGAGACTTGTCGTTTTGTATTCCAACATATAGTACAATTTTCAAATAGTTGAAATATATATCCTGTTGTACTTTTTCTATCACTTCCTTCACAACTTCCCCAATCAGAATCAACGAAACCTATGAGAAGCTCATCATAATTTTGCCGTTTGTAGATTAATTTAATTTCTGTTGACCCTTTTAAATAACGTAATACCCTTTTAATACATTTCCATAGTGTCTAATTTACCTAATTTTATGTCACTAGAAGCGCTGGTACACATAAAAACTGCACCACCAAAGGAGCGACACCACCAAGATACCTTCCAGGAACAAAGATGCAGATACTGCAGCCAAGCACATGCCGTGTACACTTGTCAAAAATTCAAAGCTATCCTTCCTTCAGCCAGACTCAAATTTGTCATAGACAAGAACATCTGCAAGAATTGTTTAATGCATACCACTTCCACCAAATGCAAGTCAATGAACAGATGCCAAATATGTAACAAATTTCATCATACCACGCTACACATAGATGAATACAAGTCAGAGAGTAGACATCAAAACAGAACATATGGATCCAGAAACAGAAGGGGTCCGCCACATCAACAGAACCAGCGTGAACAGCAAAGGAATACTGCAAGCCACGTTGGGAGACAAAACGAGACGGTATTCCTAGCAACAGCAATTATAAAAGTAACGAACATTCAGGGGGTGCACGGATATCTACGAATCCTCGTAGATACAGGTTCACAGTCTGCATTTATGACTGAAGAAGCCGCAACATTGCTACTAGGGCTACCCAGACAACGGATTCAAGCAGATGTCTCAGGTCTTGGTGGAGAGCCCCAAGTAGAAAAATGGATGGTAGAAGCAACAATCAAACTAAGATTCTCCAGCACATTCAGCCTACGGACCAAATGCATAATTCTTCCGAAACTAACACATACACTACCTAGCGAAGATCTAATAATTAACACCGAAATATGGCAGAATGACATCCTTGCTGATCCCACCCTCCATCGACCTGGGCCAATTGACATAATACTGGGAGCAAAAGAATATGGAGAAATAATTCTGGAAGGTCTACGTAAAACGGGTGATGGATTACTTGGTCAGAACACAGAACTAGGTTGGATATTGTCTGGCAACATACTGAAAAACCAAGACAAGAAACTACAAGTGTTCAGTTCGACGACGTCCATTGAAGAGGATAAACAACTTACAAAATTTTGGGAGATAGAAGAAATTTCACAACAAACACAATCTAGCGAAGAAGACCAATTCTGTGAAGAGCATTATGCGTCTAATACTACAAGAGAGCAGGATGGTTCGTACATGGTCCGCATTCCATTTAACGATCAACAGACCAACTTAGGAACGTCAGGAACCCGAGCAGCGGCAAGACTAATACAGCTGGAGAAACGATTTGTCAAAAATAAACAGCTACAAACAAGTTATAAACAATTCATAAAAGAATACATCAACCTTGGTCACATGAAGCTTTGCCAGCCACCTACAGAATTAAGATACTTTATCCCACATCAGCCCGTTATAAAAGAAACTAGTACGACAACAAAATTAAGGGTGGTGTTTGACGCCTCAAGTAGGACGACGTCAGGTATTAGCCTAAATGAAACAATGTACACAGGTCCCAGACTGCAACAAGATTTATCAGACATTCTACTACGATCGAGATCCCATAAGATAGCATTGGCAGCCGATATCGAGAAAATGTATAGACAAGTAAAAATTCATCCAGACGACCAGGCCTATCACGCTGTACTTTGGAGACCCAATCCACAATATCCAATACAAGAATATAAACTAACCACAGTGACGTATGGAACTACGGCAGCCCCATACTTGGCCATCAAAACAATTCAACGTCTGGCAGAAGACGAAAAGCTAAGGTTTCCAAAGGCAGCATACGCAGCAATGCAAGACTTCTACGTGGACGATCTGCTATCAGGTGCAGACAGTGTAAAAGAAGCTATCGAATTACAACAGGAACTAATACAGATGTTCAAATCAGGAGGATTCACGTTGCATAAATGGTCTAGCAACAACAAACACTTACTAAACCATATTGATAACAAACTAAAAGACGAATCTATTCTAGAGATAACTGGAGATTATACAAGAAAGTCACTGGGCATTCGCTGGTCTCCCAATGACGATACAATTAGGTTTAAAACTGAAAAAAGCGAAGCAAAGGAAGTGACCAAGAGGACTATTCTATCCGAAGTGGCCAAATTATTCGGCCCACTAGGATGGCTAGCTCCAATAGTGATAAACGCAAAACTACTAATTCAAGAATTATGGCTGCAAAACTTACTATGGGACGAGCCACTACCTACTAAAATTCAGACCAGATGGGAAGAATTCGTTACAAAATTAAGCCACATCGACGGCATCATACTCCCAAGATGGACATATCAAAATCAACACAGCATAACTGAACTACACGGATTCTGTGATGCATCAGAAAAGGCATACGGTGCTGCCGTATACATCAAAGTAACAAATTCAACAGAAGAAGCAAGAGTGATCCTACTAACCGCTAAATCTAAAGTAGCACCGGCGAAGCAAAAATCAACAATACCAAGGCTAGAGCTATGCGCAGCAGTACTGCTAGCTAAACTATTAAAAAGAACAATAAACACACTATCACTTGGTCAATCAGCAATGTTCGCTTGGACGGACTCGATGATTGTATTGTCATGGATAAAAGGAAACCCAGCCAAATGGAAGACATTTGTGGCCAATAGAGTAGCAGAAATTAATTCACTCATACCGAGCCAACATTGGAATCATGTACCATCAGAAGAAAATCCAGCGGACATCATTTCTCGAGGAATGGACCCGCTAAAACTCAAAGAAAATACAATGTGGTGGAACGGGCCGGTATGGTTGCAATCATCGTCACTGGAAAAAATGCTTAGAGGTAATGCACCTCTAACGAAAGAAGAAGCCAAGTTATGTCATATAGCAACAACAAAGCAGAACAGTACCGAAATTGAAATTACGAGTAAATTCTCCTCACTTACTAAGCTAGTTCGCACAATTTCTTACTGTGCACGGTTTTCCAATAAAAATGTTGGACATCTATCAGTAAGTGAACTAAGGAGAACACTCGAGACACTAATAAAAAGGGAACAGCAATTTTATTACCTCAAAGAGATACTATCCCTGAAAAAAGAAAGGGCAATAAGCAAAGATAGTAAAATCCTTAACCTCAACCCATTTCTGGACAACGACGAGATACTAAGAGTAGGAGGACGACTAGAAAATTCACAACTTCCCTACAACAGCAAACATCCCATGATACTACCATACGAAAGTCATCTCACGCAACTTATAATCCTCGACGCTCATGCAAACACAATGCATGGGGGAAACCAATTAACGTTAGCCTACACCAGGAAACAGTACTGGATAATAAATGGGAAGAAGGCGGTTAAAAAAATCATCACTCTATAGTCAGCAATGTGTGTTCTGTCATACTCATCATTGTTACAATCGCATTGATGGGATGTTTTTGGTACAATCACAAAACAAGAACGAAGCCAGCAAGGCCAACCACACACACCGATCCCAATCAACATGGAATTCAACTGGAACCAATACACATATATAGCACTCTACCCACCAACGAAGACGGATGAAGTTGCTGGGTGGCCAGAATGTCTAATTTACCTAATTTTATGTATTTATCAATTTACAATTACCAAAATCTCTCGACCTAAATTAGACATATATTATCTAAACAAAACAATTAACTATTTACTTAAAAACAATTGCAATACGGTGACCCACTAGCCGACTACGCGGACCTGCACAGTCAGCACAATCATCAGAGGGTCCAACATACAGCAAGAGTGCACATTCAGCAACTCCCGGTAATTTTGTGTGTTATCTCGTTGAATATAAATAGATGTAAAATTTAATAATAAATCAGTATTAACCCACTATCAGTTGTACTCACTTCATTCCTAACCACGCTGGGATCATAGATCCCACCAACGGCAGTTCCTGTATACAGGGGATTGCCATTTATCGTCCAATTTCCTACGTCATCGACATAGATCGATAATAGAAGTTTCCTCAAAAGAGGTCATCTTCGAATAATAGCTCTTGGTTACTCTTATTCATGAACCTACTTAGAATATTTACAGCTATACTTAAATCAGGTCGCGTACATATCATTAAATACATTAGACAACCGATAGCATTTCGGCACGGGGCATTAAAATTTTCTTCTGAATTTAAAGCTTTATAGTCTAATTTACTTTCAAGAGGATTTTTGACAGGTTTACTATCGGACATTTTAAATTTATTTAGAATTGTTTTTATGTATGCACTTTGATCTAAACTGATTTGGGTATTTTCACGTATTATTTTAATTCCTAGAAATAATTTAATTTCTTTTAAGTCTACCATTAAAAATTTCTCCATTACGTAATTTTTGAAACTATTCATTGTTTCAATATTAGCTGTTATTACTACAAGGTCATTTACATAAAGAACTACATAAATATTTTTGGTTATATCGCCTCTATCTAAAATATAAATACATCTGTCTACAGGTGAGTTTTTAAAACCCTTCTCTGTAAGAGCTTTCTCAAATTCTTCAAACCAACACCTTGCTGCCTGTTTTAAACCGTACAAGGCTTTATTTAACTTACATACCTGATTTTCATTACTTTTAACTCCTTCAGGAACTTTCATATAAATTTCCTCTTTTAATTTACCGTTAAGAAAAGCAGTTTTTACATCCATATGATGAATTAATAAATTGTATTGATTTGCAAAAGCAATAATAAATCGAAAACTAGATATTCTAGCTACTGGGGCGAACGTTTCGTTATAATCAATCATATATTTTTATTGCTACTAGTCTAGCCTTGTATTTTATTGGGTTTCCATATTCATCGTTTTTTAGAGCAAAAACCCATTTACAACCAACTATGTTTTTATTATTTGGTCTTTCTACTAATGTCCAAGTATTATTCATTAACAAAGAGTTTAATTCGTCATTTACAGCACGCTCCCATTCTACCCTATCATCCCTAGTTTGAATTTCTTGATAAGAATTTGGGACACTACAAATAATAGATTGAGCACATAATAAATAGTCAGGAATACTATCCTCATTATAAGAAATAGGCGATAAATTTTTAATTCTTTCGCTCTTTCTTAGATCAGGGGCGGCGCGCTTAATACTTTGTCTATCTTGAAATGAAACCTTATTTGAATGAGTTGCATTTTTACTTTCAGAGTTTGAAGACTGAATCACTGATTTTTACAAGTCAGAAAGATCAGTTTCATATTGAGGTTTTTGAAAATTAACCCCTTCAGGCTTAGCTACAGGCCTGGATTTTAAATAATCAGTCTCATCTATAATTACATCTCTCACTGCAACGAACTTTCGCGATTCCACGTCCCATACTTTATAACCGTTTGGCAGATAACCTACTAGTATACCTTTCCATGATTTTTCATCAAATTTTGCTTTACTAGTTTTATCAAGCACATACACCGTTGCGCCAAAAACTTTAAGGTATTTTATTTGCGGCCTTTTACTATGCCACATTTCATATGGTGTTTTATTCTGATTTAGAGCCTTAGTTGGAGTTAAATTTATTAAATAAGTAGCAGTTAACACTGCCTCCCCCCAAAATTCTTTATTGAGATTAGCACTGTTTACCATCGTACGAGCTTTTCCAGTTATGGTCCTAACCCTACGTTCTGACGCACCATTTAACTGTGGGGTTCGTGGAACTGTCAAATGATAATAAATCAACAAAATCAGATGTTCTCTTATCAGTTGTTAAATTTTAAATCAAAATCTCCCTTGATGATAATGGTAGTTTTACTGAGGCAAAATAATTTATTTAGAATAATGTTAAAAACCTCCATAAAAACTGCAATGCTGCCCACAGGTGACCTGTAAATGGAGATAACAAGAATATTGAGCTTATCAGAGACGATACTACATAACTCACAATCCACTTCAACAATGTGTTGTTGAATATCCTTACATTTCCACAACATACATAGTTCAACTTTTTACAACTTGGTTTATATGAGAAGACCATGCCATGTTTTTATTAACTTCAAAATATTTAACAATTTGTTGTTAGATGTTTTTGGTTCCTTGATGTTTTGCACATTGGATTGTTTAGTTTTCAAAACGTTAGTTTTATCTGCTTTTAGGATCAATCTATTTTCACCACAAGCTGACACACATTTTGGCCTTCTGTTATTAAGTTTGTGTTATCAGCATAGTTAATAAATATAGTGAGCTTTTAACTGAAGAAGATTTATCTATCCTTTAACTTTTTCTATTTGTCTCACTCTTTGAACAACTTATTCCTTTCAACCTTTTGTGTTGTCTCATTACGCAGATTAGATAACCCCCGCAGGCCTGCTCAATGTAGGCGACATATGATAGACTTTTTTATGAGTAACTGTCTTTGTCCATCAATATCATATCATATGTCGTGTAAGTAAGAGGAAACAAGGTTTGCGTTTCTGCTCCCCTAGTTTTCTGATTTATAAGTGGATTGAGTTGATCATAATTTATCAGTTTTTGCACATCGTAGTGTTACTGAAAAAGGCGCAACTTGAGTAAGTTTTTACGGATTCTAATGGTCTTTATGATGCTAAATTAATAGATTATGCATCCCAACAACAGATAAATATTTCAACAATTTGGTAGAGATAGGACATTCCATTGTGTTGCCGATAAGAAATTTTAATGTGCATTGGTAGAAAAAATAACATAAATTTAAATCATTTGAGGTATAGTCCATTCCATATGTAAAGTGCAGCTATTTGCTGTAAATTAGCAAAATGGTTAGACCCAAGATTTATAAGTGTGGTAAATGTGATGCCAATGTTACTAAGACTCAAGCATCTGTCCAATGTGAGAAATGCAAGAAATGGTTGCACGCGGAATGCGTTGGTCTTACCGAAGTTGACCTAGAAGTGCTAAGAGGTCTAAACAATAAATTCTTCTGTGTTGATTGTAAGACTGTCGTTGAAAACCGTGTACGTAGATCACTGAATTCTTCAGAGATTGCCAATGGTAAAAGTTGCAATTGTAGTAATGATGATATTATGGATTGCATTAGGGGTCTTAAAGAAGAGGTTCGGGATCTGCGGTATGATTTAAAATTCTACGCTGAGCAATACGAAATTCAAAGGGAAAACAATGTTAAGTTTGGAAATGAAATACGGTTACTAAAAAAAGAAATAAAAAGTGAGTTAAATAAACTAAAGGGTCACCATGAAACTAAAGAAAATGAAAATAGGCAAAAAAATGTCATTATAATGGGCATAAAAAGTACAATTAATGAAGCAAAAACCGAGCCGGAGGAAGTAATTAAAAAAGTAAAAAAGGTACTTAAATTCATTGATCCAGAGATAGAGATAGAAAATGTTCATGTGAGACTGCTAAATCCAATCAAGGAAAATACCCCAATATCAGTTACATTTAGAACGTTGGAGGAAAAACATAAATTATTAAAGAAAAGAAGAGAAATAGGTAAAATTTCTGGTGATAAATGCAATCTCCCGGATAAGAGCCCATTTTACATCAATGAGGACATGTCAAGAGAAACCAGGGAACTTTTCGCGGCTGCACGCACATTACGTGATAGTGGATATAGATACGTCTGGGCGAAAGATGGTAGAATTTTTGCAAAAAAAACAGAAAACGACAATCTAATGCGATTAAAATCATTGGACGATGTTGAGTTTGCGAAGCAAGGTAATTAATAACCCAGTCCCTACCTATACTTTAATAGATATTTGAATAAGGCTTTCTTTTTGCTGCTTAATGGATCTTAATTCCTTGCTCGATGATCATAATGATGACTATGGCAAGGTTATTGAATGTGATAAATTGGATAATGTTGATTGTTTTAAGACAGCTGTCAATAAGTTAAATATTTTATCTACTTTCATTTAGTAATATGAATTTTACAGTTCTGTAAATCGTTTTGTAAGGGCATCTATTACAGCACTAGTGCTGTAATAGATGCCATTACAGCACTAGTGCTGTAATAGATGCCCTTACAAAACGATTTTTAATAGCAGGTGCATTTTTATTTTTAAAAATGCCTTTTGCCAAATATTTTTATTCATAGATGAAAGTAGATAAAATTTTGTACAATATTCTTGTTGTAAATTCATATAACTACACTCGATGTTTGATTAAACTCGGCTGACGCCTCGTTTAACAACTTTAACATCTCGTGTTGTAATATGAATCTTTACAACACTTATATCGTAAATAACTGTTACATGTCAATATTAGAAGCTTAAATAAAAATTTTGATGATGTTGCTTTATTTATGGAATCATTATGCGGAGATTTCGATGTAATTGTACTGTCAGAAACTAATATTATTGCTAGTAAATCCTCCTTTAGTCTTAAAGGATATGATATTTTTTATAATGAAAGTAAAAAAAATAAATGTGATGGCTCTGTTATTTACTGCAAGTCTTCATTGATTAGAGGAGACAACATTATTCAAATTAACAATAACAAATTTCTGCGTATTACTCTTGTAAAAAATGGTGTTACTGTGGGTATTGTATCGCACTACAGATCTCCATCACTCAACCCTAATGATTACGTCTTATTGCTATCTGATTTGTTTAGTCAGAATTATTTCACTACTTCTGAAATTGAATTGTTTGTTGGTGATACCAACATTAATTTACTTGATTCTCGGTCTGCTATTGTTAATGAGTACTTAAATTGTTTTAATAGCTTTGGTTATCTTTCTAAGGTGAACAAGCCCACAAGAGTAACTAGTCTTAGTAGTACTTGTATTGATCACATTTTTATGAAATGCAACAAACGTTTTAGTAATAGTCTTGTAATATTGAATAGCTCTGTTTCAGATCATAAACCTTTATTGTTTAATGTTGATTTAGGTCACAAAATAGATGGCAGTCATAATAGTAAAGTAAATCGAATCATAAAAAAATGTAACCTAAATCATTTAAGTAGGTGCCTTAAAGTGGAAAGCTGGCAAACAGTCTTATCTAATCCGGATCCTAACATTGCGTCAAATAATTTTATGGAAGTTTTGCAGAATCATATTGATGATGCAACTACTCTCAAATACGTATCTAATAAGAAAGTACTTCTTAAACCATGGATTACCCCTGCTATACTTGCCTCAATCAGGAATAGAGATCGTTTACACAAACTTTGTGTTATCAACCGAGATGACAATATTGCGATGGTAAATAATTATAAAAATTATCGTGACCAATTGAGTAAAATAATAAAACAAACTAAATCAACATATTTTAAACAAAAACTAAATGCTGTAAATAATGATCCTAGAAAGATCTGGAATATAATTAAGCAAGTGACAAATGATAATATTACTGATTCTGGCATTGTTGCTCTGAAGAACATTGATAACCAGGAAATGACCGATCAGCTAGCTATTGCTGACGAGTTGTGTGGTTTCTTTAGTTCTATTGGTGCTAAATTAGCTAGTAAAATAAACAAACCAACAAATGTACCTCCTTTCTTACTGAAGGAGACCCAGTCTCCTTGTTCAATGTATCTGTACCCTATTACTGATGAAGAAATTGTGGATTCTATAAATTCATTGAAAAACTCTTCCTCAACCGAGAATTTTTGCATATCCAATTCCATTGTAAAATCTAACTATAAATGTTTAGTTAAACCACTGGTACATATTGTGAATCAGATCTTTGATGAGGGTGTTTTTCCCGAGATCTTCAAGAATGCTATAATATTACCATTGCACAAAGGAGGAGATAAAACCAATATTAATAACTATCGGCCAATTGCTCTTACTAACCCCATTTGTAAAATTATTGAAAAATGCTTAAAGAAAAGGCTGTGCAACTTTTTAAACACAAATAAATTATTATCTGAGTCACAGTATGGATTCAGGGAAGGAATGGGTACTGAGTCTGCCTTACATGAAGTGTTATATTGTAAATTGTTTTAATACTAATTATAAGCCACTTGCCATTTTTCTTGACCTCTCAAAGGCCTTCGATACTGTGGATCGTCATATTCTATTACACAAATTGGAAATGATTGGGATAAGGGGGAAGGTTCTTCAACTGATTCAGTCTTATCTAAATAATAGAACTCAGAAAGTAAGAGTTGGTTCAGTGTGTAGTTCCTTTGGTGGGGTAGAGTGTGGTGTTCCGCAGGGTACAGTGCTTGGTCCGATTTTATTTTCTATATATATTAATAGCTTAGCAAATGCAATACCAAATGTTAAAACTGTATGTTTCGCTGATGATACAGTTCTGCTACTTAAGGGATCATCATGGCAGGATGTCTTTGAGAAGGCTGAGAGGGCGGCTTACTATGTAAAGATTTGGATGGATTATAACTTTTTAACGCTAAATGTAAACAAAACTAATTATATGTGCTTTTCAATGAATAAAACTGGTCTACCGAACAACAATGTAATTAGAGTTCATTCTGATATTTGTGACCTTTCTCAGAATTGTGCATGTGCTGGTATAATTGAATCAGTGGAAAGTATAAAATATTTGAGTGTTTGTTTTGATCAGTTTTTGAAATGGAATGCTCATGCAGAATGTGTGAAAAATAAATTAAGAAAGCTTGTTTATAAGTTCTATGAGTTACGTAATATTTTAAGTAAAGAGGTTTTAATTGCTGTATATAAATCATTGGCAGAATCCTGTCTTCACTACGGGATAATCTGTTGGGGCTCGGCTCATAAAAATGTGTTGGATAATGTTGGTATTGCGCAGAAATATATATTAAAGATAATTTTCTTCAAGCCAAGACGTTTTTCCTCTGAACTTTTATTTCATCAGTGTGGTGTATTTACGATTACTCAATTATATACAGGGTGTCTCAAAACTCAGTATCAAGATTTTAGGGGCGTATTTTCCAGGTCAAAATAAGCCTTTTTTTTCCTATAAGCATGTGTCCGCAAACGCTTCGTCACCGATCTACAGAGTGTTAAATTTTCAAAAAAATTTTATTTTTTCCTTCATAGCTCTTTTAGTTTTTGAGATATTAAGATAAAATTTAAAACATAGATTACGCTTTAGGGCTTACATCATCTAGTATACCGAGTGATTGTAAGAATCTACAGGGAGATATTTTTTCAGGGGTCATGCTCCCTTTTCTCCGCATAAACTTTTTTATAGTGCGCTGCTGGCGGATTCTGAAATATGCAGTACATTCTTTGTTTTGTTTATAAACTTTTTTATCTCTTATAATTTTTATGCATCTAAGATCGTTATCGAGAAAAAAATTTAAACAAATTTTTGTAATTCGCCATATTTAATTGAAATTTTTCAATGAAACAATAAAAAAAACAATTAGTGGGCTTTGACTGCTATTTTCATTTTGACGTTTACGCTTATTTTGAAGCATTTGACATTATTTAAAAGTTGGTTTATGCATTTGACATTATTTAAAAGTTGGCTTATAACTTATCGTATATTTTTTGATTTGTTTAACATTAAAATGGAAAATGGACCATATTCATTTGAACATCTGGCTGACATCCATTTCGTTTATGGTCTGGCTAATGGTAACGGGCTTAATGCTCAGAGGTTGTACGCGCTAAGATTTCCTAATCGCCGGCTTCCCAACTACAGAACTTTTATAAATTCCCATCAACACCTTCGGGAATACGGCAGATTTCAGACTCCAATGCACGATACTGGTAGACCAAGACAAGCACGCAACCCAGCAGTTGATGAAGAGATTTTAAATGTTATCGACGAAAACCCTGGTATGAGTACTCGACAAATAGCACGGCATTTGGATGTTTCCCGTTCAACTGTCTGGAGGGTTTTACACGAAAACATGCTTTACCCATATCATATTCAGCGCGTCCAAGGTTTGCTTCCTCGAGACTTTCCACAGCGCTTGCAGTTCTCCAGATGGATACTGCGCAAGTGTACTGTGGATCCTGAATTTTTATCTCGTATCCTTTTTACCGACGAGGCTCAATTTACACGCGACGGAGTAGTGAATTACCACAATGTTCATATTTGGGCACTAGAAAATCCACACATGATCAGAGAATCTCGACACCAGGAACAGTTTAGCGTAAACATATGGGCAGGAATAGTATTAGATACTTTAATTGGTCCTTTTATTTTACCGCGAATTTTAAATGGTGACACATATTTAAACTTTCTACAGAATGAATTGCCTGCATTAATGGAGGATGTGCCTTTACACGTTCGTCAACAAATGTGGTTTATGCACGATGGGGCCCCCCCTCATTTTCGAGTCACCGTCCGCGATTATTTAGACACAGTGTTTCCCAATCGGTGGATTGGCAGAGCAGGTCCAATTGCTTGGCCCCCACGGTCCCCAGATTGCAACTCGCTGGACTTCTTTTTATGGGGGCATGTAAAGAGTCTAGTTTATGATGCAGGACCAGTGCCTTCCATCGAAGTTCTAACTGGACGAATTATGGATGTCTTTCAAACGGTAAGAAATAATCCCGGAATATTAGAACGCGTACGGCAGTCTATGAGAAGAAGAGTAGAGGGTTGTATCGCAGAAAGAGGAGGGCATTTCCAGCATCTTTTATAAAAAGTCAAAGTTGATTAAGTTTCTTATTTTTGAGGTAATGTTTAAATAATCTTATAACAAATAAGTATAGCGTCTTTTGTTTTCATTGTGGTATTTATTCCCCCCTGTTGTTATAAATGTTAATTAAATGTAGCTAATTACAAAAATTTGTTTAAATTTTTTTCTCGATAACGATCTTAGATGCATAAAAATTATAAGAGATAAAAAAGTTTATAAACAAAACAAAGAATGTACTGCATATTTCAGAATCCGCCAGCAGCGCACTATAAAAAAGTTTATGCGGAGAAAAGGGAGCATGACCCCTGAAAAAATATCTCCCTGTAGATTCTTACAATTACTCGGTATACTAGATGATGTAAGCCCTAAAGCGTAATCTATGTTTTAAATTTTATCTTAATATCTCAAAAACTAAAAGAGCTATGAAGGAAAAAATAAAATTTTTTTGAAAATTTAACACTCTGTAGATCGGTGACGAAGCGTTTGCGGACACATGCTTAAAGAAAAAAAAAGGCTTATTTTGACCTGGCAAATACGCCCCTAAAATCTTGATACTGAGTTTTGAGACACCCTGTATAAAGAATGCTCTAAGATTTGCTCTCACTAGAAATATTTATCATAATTACGTAAGACATGACATAATGACAAGAGCAATTGCTAATCGTAATTTATTGATACCTAATACACGGTTTGATGCCACTCAAAGATCATTTTCCTATGTGGCTCCGAAAATCTTGAACATATTGCCAGAGCAGTTCAAAAGAAAAAAATTTCAGTACATTAAAAAAGACTTAAATAAATGGATAACAAGTAACACCCAAATAATTAAGACCATTGTTAAGTTTTTATAAGTTAGAATAAGTTAATCTGGAATTAAATTTACTTTGTAATCAAATAAATGGTTAGTACTTATAGGAACTCTGTAATAATTTTGTAATTTGGATTTTGTAATAATAATTATATTGGATTTGTGATTTGTTGGTTGGTTGGTTGTTATAGTAGGAGCATGCACACACAGACTTAAGTCCATAGTGCATGCACTACATTATAATATAATAAATTTAAATTTAATTTGTCTACATCTTGTAAAGTGAAATTGAAAATTTAATTTAATTTAAATTTAATAATCTAATATTTGATTGTAATCATCATTGTTAAATAAATAAATAAATAAAAAAAATAAATAAAAAATAAATATTAAATCGTTGGAGCCACCAATTTATGCCACCTGAAATTATAATTATTATTTAATTTAATAATAATATTTTTAATTAATACCAATTTTTTTTCTAGGGAAAGTAACACTCGGTCCATAACGTGGAATTCAGCAATAACCGACTATAACCAAGAATCGCATACTTCCATATGCCCGGAAATTATCAAGACAATGTTAAATAATTTACTTCAAGAAACGAATACCTTCAACATTGATATATCCAAGGATTTGTCAGGATCTGCTGTTGAAGAAAATTTAGAAGGTTGCAATAATCAAAGTCCTTCTTCCACATTGCAAGTAAAGGGAAAACATAAAAACCTTTTAAATGCTGGGTTAATCAATGTTAAAGCTACTGGTAATTCAATAATAGCTGACGTTGAGATTAAAAACGTTCCACTTGAAGTTCCTGAATATTCTTCTGATAAAGATTTAATTAAACAGGGACCTAAATTAATTGTTGTGGTAAATAGGCTGAATATATTCGAAAAAAATGGAGAACTTATCATCGCGAATAATCTACATCAGATTCTATGTACAGCTTCAAATGGGTAAGTGTAATCTGGGGGTCTAAATCAAAAATTTTGTATTTTATTTCGCTTCCTTAGTAATACAATAAATAAAGACGCAAACATCGTAGTTTATACAATAATAATTTAGGAATGTAGTGTGGACCTTAGTTTTAGCACAGAATAAGCTGTGCAGAAAGTAGTAAGATGTGCATCTTAACCTTCATTAGGTATAATTTTTTAGTATTGTTCAGTATCACGATAGTTCTACCTAGTTCCAAGTTTCTAAGTTCGTGGTAGGTACCCTCACAAGGGGTATGGAGGGTGTCTTTTAATTTTTTTTCAAACTATTTCTTTTTAAATAAGTAATTGCAATTTTTAAATTATAAATTCTAAGCTGTGGTTGTTATAACCCTGGCATTGAGACTAATTGCACAGTTACCACCGTTTTCAGTACCTAGAGTGGATTACTTACAAACTAATTAATGAATGCCTAAGTGAAGTTTTCATTATGTTACAAACAAGCTTAGGTTATTATGCTTTTTAAGCTTGCAGGAAGTCGGTTGTAACATTAAAATAAACTTCGGATTTGTGATCAGTGACCTCAAGTTACGTTATAAGACAAAAATTAGCAAAAAATTCGGTGTATACGGTAATCCAAACAATTACTATTTTATGTTTTGCAGGGGCAAACAAGTATTTCCTGATCAAACAGAGCCAGAGGTTAAAGTTGAAGAGAGTGAAGCAGTAAATGGATGCGATGAAATTAACAATTTGAACTATACAGAGTGGAAATTGAAAAACGAAGAACTAGACATCAAGATGGAGGAATCTGAAACAAATGAAAACAGGTATACTTTGCTTAAGCTTAGGTATAGGGGAAACTGTTGTCTTCTGGGACAATAATTTCTCATTGGAACCAGGATGACCACCTTTGGTCCAATTAAAAACCGGAAAATACACCTCAGTTATAAAAAATGCGCCAGAGGTAAAAAATTTTTGGGTGCCACGCCCTTTTTTTTTGGCTACTGAAACCTAAAAACTTTATGAGTTAAGGCAAACAAAATAAAATAAGCGTAAGTAGGGCAGAGGCACCACTTATACATTAAGTTAATAAGTTTCTACAAATAGCCAGTGTAGTGGCCATTAGCACCACCATCTAATCCACTTATGGCCATTTAATAAGGTTTATTTGGGTGCAATAAATAATGAAGATGTGAACACTTGTAATATTAACGTATAGAGCAACACTAAAACCCTAGATCAATTCAAAATTACTAAATGAAGATCTTATGAATGGGAATAATCTAGTTAGATCACTCACGTCTCAAGTAACTCCTTCTAATGATGATAATCTGAGGGATGACCCTATAAGAGAATGTGTCGAGGAAGATAGAAATGCAGTCCTAAGTATCAATATAAAAAACAAAAATGAAAATGACCAGCCAAGTACTAGCACGAGCTTGAAAATCCCCACACAATGTTGAAGAACCGGATATAGTCATGGCGGTACACTCGATTCCCTTGGCTTCATCAATTCATTTATTGGGCGTCAATTTGTATAGTCATATGTCTTGGCATAGTCACGTTGCGGCCATTGCTAAGGCAGCCTTGCAGAAGCTTGGAATATTTTTCCGAACTAAGAACCTCTATACACCCCAACAACATTTGATGCTCTATAAAGCCCAATTTCGACCATCGCTGGAGTACTGTTTGCATATTTAGGGCTCTGCTCCTAAACATACCCTGAGATTGCTAGATTTCATTCAAAGAAGGGCCATTCGCTTGATCGCTGATCATGGTCTGACAAACAACCCGGAAAGCCTTGGACATCGAAGGCAGGTTGGCGACTTGAGTCTATTTTACAAATATTTTCATGGCAAGTGATTCACTGAGGTTGCCCGCTTGATTCCACCCAGAGCGCTGTATGGTAGAAATACACGACGCGCCACTGCAGCCCACCCGTACGTGATTCAGCTTAGTGTCCCTCGAACGACACTGTTTAAAAATTATTTCATCTGGAGAACGTCATCACTCTGGAGAGACCTCCCTGATGCCGTGTTCCCAACGAGTATAGTCTGCAAAGATTCAAGAACAACGTAAATTGTTTGCTTCGCACACGCACCGCTCGCAGAGCTCTATAAATGATTAATCCTGTAGTGCTGTGCCTTAAACAAAAAAAAAATAACATGCGAGGTTTGTTAATACCTGCATGGTTGTGTTCTGTCTCAAGTTGACATTTAACGGGTGACTTAAGGAAACAACCAAATTTTGATAAGGAAGGGGCATATTATGTTAAATCATAAGTACAGAAAAAATCCTCGCAAAATTGATTGGTACAATTTTTGCTCTAACTTATTGTGCATGCAGATTTCCAAGCAGGTAATGTGACAAGATCTTAAAGGAAAACATGAAATTTCTTGTTTTTCGCTTCTACATAATAAAAACTTTGACACAAGGGATCCTTGCAGCTAAATTTTTGTAAGACAAAGCAGCAGCAAGACCAGTCATTTTTAGAAAAGCATTGTTAATATGAAAGCATTGAAGCAGATACATAGGAAATACTAACCGCTAAGTAGGAGTACTTACCAAGCACTTATGTTTAAAAAAAATATACGTGGAGTGCCTTAACTTATAGGCATCACCTAACAGTACAGAATACCGGTCAAAGAACTTAATACAGGTGATGTCTTTCAGAAATTCTTGCTCTTGTTATCAAAGTGTTAAGGAGTGGAATTCTAAAAATCACAAGACTATAGGACTCCGATTGCAACAATTTTTCACTAGAATGAAAATGTTCGTCTAAACGTAAAGATACATTTAATGTAACTTCCGCACGAATGTGTTCCAAGCATTTTAATACAGATGATTATCTGCGAAATTTAAAACACGAGTTACTTGGAGAGAGAAGGTTATCAAAAATAATTACAAAAAGGTAAATTTATTTTCATATAGTACCTACAAAAAGTTTTAAAGGGGATTAATCGTCAGCTAATTTAAGCATTAAAGTTAATATAAAATTGGTTGTACGGGAACTACAAAAATCGTTATGTGCACCAAATTTCACCTAGTTATTTTTAATAACAAATAAGATAATTGAAAAAAACAAGTTTGAACACCCTATACAGGGTGTCCGGTAAGCACTTCCTTATTTCTGGGGAGCATACAGAGGAGGTCAAAATAACCCTAATTTGGATTAACGGAGATACAGAGCTCCAAAGGGGTACCCAGTGATATACTTTTTTTACCTTTTGAACCGACTAGTATAACCTAATGAAACTTTAATATTTTATAGAGGCCATAAAAAGTCCTTAAACCATACTAGAGTAGATGTTTTACCTCGCCAGAGAAGTCAGGAACGGACTTGCCACCACACTTGTTAGTCTCAAATTTTGACCGGTGTCATTTTACAGAGCTGCAAACTGATTTTTTTAATACTCTGGTCATTTCTACTCAAAAAAGGTACTCTTAATTTATTTCGATAAAACTGGCGGTTTTCGAGATAAATCGGTTTTTATGCGAAACACTCGAAAGTTACTAATGCTAAACACAAACAGGTAAAAATAAAATACGCAGAGTATGCTGATGTACATTTAATTTTTGGAAAGCACTTTTCAACTCTTTAAAGGCAAGAAAACTTTGTTCTGAAAGATTCTAGCCTGAAAATTGGCCAGTCAAAAAACTGCTCAAAGGGTTGATCGAAGAGTAAAGGAAACCGGTAAAAGATTATTAGAAAGTAATTATTGAAGCTTAAAAAATAATTTTAAATTTTTTATTCAGGGTCACTTTTGCGGCGACGTGGCGGTCAGGGAGCTCCAGAGGACGAGACCCTCACGTAGAGGAACAAATTTTGCAAGATATTTCTGAAAACCCTTTAAACAGCATAAGAAAGATCGCGACACAAAACAATGTTATAAAATGGGTTGCACATGTAACTCTAAAAGTACAGTTACTTCACCCGTACCATGTTCAAAAAGTACACGCTGTCTCTGGATGATTATCCAGCAAAACTTCAATACTCCAACTGGTTTATACAGCAACATAACGTAAATCTTAATATTTCTAACATTATTTTGTTTACCGATGAAGCCGGTTTTACAAGAGATGGCATAATAAACTCGCTCAATTTACATTTTTGGGGTGATGAAAATCCGCACGTCATAATTCAAAACAAACACCAACAAAGGTTTATTATAAATGTGTGGGCTGGCATTATCGAAAATACCCTTATAGGTCCATTTGTTTTGGAAGAAAGACTTATTTACAATTTTTGCAGCAGAATTTGAATAATTTATTAGAAGATGTGCCTCTTGATCAGTCAGTCATCTTGGGGAAGGGGGGGGGGGCAGATCGTAGAGCTAAAAATTTTGAGACCACGCCCAAATTTCGTAGGAACTCGCCTTCTTTATGCTTCCTAGGGAACGGTGGTCTGGCCCCAAATGAAGTGAAAATTCGCTATATAAAAAAAATTATTATAATGTGGTTGGACGCTCTCGAAACCGGTTTTATTAAGTTTATTCCCATCGCTCTTTACTAAAAATAAAATAAGACCGATCTTGAGTTGTAAAGGGGCGCCGGGCCAAGGGGGCGGTCGCCCCCCTGTGGCTACGCCACTGCTTTTAATACAAGAATGCAAATGTGATACATGCATAATGATGGTCCACCTCATTATAACCGCATGGTACGTCAACCCTTAACAAGCGTTTTTGGCATTCGATGGATAGATAGGTCGAGGTGGGTCTGTTTTATGGCCACCAAGGTCTCCAGACCTAAATCCCTTAGACTTTTACTTCTGGGGACAGCTAGAAAATTTAGTTTATTCAACACCAGGAAATACTAAAGAAGAACTACTAGCGAAAATAAAACATTCTAATAAAGTCTGTAATAATGCGGAATATTATTTGCAGCGCGGCGGGAAAATATTCGAAGACTAAGAAAATGTATTGAGGTACGTGGAGCACATATTGAACATTTGCCAAAATAACATTTAAACGTTTTCATTATTTTTGTATTTTAATAGCATTGTAAATTAATTAAGCTCCGATCAACTCTTTAAAAGGTTTTTGGACTAGACAATGTCTAAGCTGGAAATCTTTGAGCATAAAGTCTTCTTGCCTTCGAAGAGTTTGAAAGCGTTTCCAAAAAATTAAATGCACATCAGCATACCCTGCGCATTTTATTTTTACCTGGTTGTGTTTAGCATTAGTAACTGTCGAGTGTTTCGCATAAAAACCGATTTATATCGAAAACCGCCAGTTTAATCGAAATAAAATAAGGGTACCTTATTTAAAGGGGATATACTAGAGTATTTAAAAAATTAGTTTTCAGCTCTGTCAAATGACACCTGTCAAAATTTTGGACTAGCGAGTGTGGTGGCCAGTCCGTTCCCGACTTTCCTGGAGATGTAAATCATTTACTGTAGTATGGGTTAATGACTCTTGAAATATTAAAACTTCATTAAAATATATAAGTCGCTTTAAAAGTTAGAGCTGAACAACCAACATGACCAATTGCCTGTTTTTTACAATATTCCTTTGTTTTATTTGGACTATGTGCCCACCGCCCTGAATACCTGGAATGATTTTCTCCACTGTATAAAGGCTTACCCGACAGGCAATGGTGGACCCTGAACCACTCAAAATATCTTACGTTGGTGCCCGAGACAATCAAAAACCGTCTTAAGCGCCATATAACGGACTTAACGTCACCCTGACACCCACTACACGTAATAGATCCTTTTACAGTGTCTCTAAGAGTCTCCATCACCACTCTGATGAAGTTTTATTCATTTATGAGACTAGTAATCTGAGGATCTATTCCAAATTACCAATATAACACACCTCATATTGGATCTAGATTTTGTTTGCGATCGCCTTTTTCCTAAATTATGCGGATTTTCTCTATTCAGTAGTAGTGATAGTTTATTGAATATTCTACTATTTGTAAATCGCGTTTCGTCTGCCCAAGCAACTTATGATTAAAAATCAGGTATTTCTTGGCGTTCATTCTGAATGTTTAGTTTTTTGTTATGTAGCTGATTCGAGAAAAATCGCCCATTCGGTTAGACATTTAAAGAAACGTGCCTGTATATGGTAATATTGCTAATAAATTAACTGGTACGATTAATATAACTTAACAATGTTTTTCTCTATTGCAGCATTGACGAACATCAAGATTACATAATCCAGATCCAACAGCAGCGGGATAATGGGGTTAGTCAGAAACTTGAGAAACAGAAAGTTGAGAATGACTTAAGAGTATTTCGGGAAAGAAATGTATACAAACACCGCCTTAGTAAGGACTCAGGGAAAGTTAAGTTTAAATGTGATCTGTGTGATTATCAAAGCATTCGGAAAGGTGATTTAAAGAGGCACCTTCTTCGACATAAGGATCCAGAGGAAGTTAATATGTTTAAATGTAGTCAGTGTGATTTTCAAAGCATTCACAAATGTAGTTTAAAGACGCACCTTCTCCGACATAAGGATCCAGAAGAAGTTAATATGTTTAAATGTAGTCAGTGTGATTATCAAAGCATTCACAAATGTAGTTTAAATGCGCACCTTCTCCGACATAAGGATCCAGAGGAAGTAAATATGTTTAAATGTAGTCAGTGTAATTATCAAAGCATTCGGAAAGGTGGGTTAAAGAGGCACCTTCTCCGACATAAGGATCCAGAGGAAGTTAATATGTTTAAATGTAGTCGGTGTGATTTTCAAAGCATTCACAAAGATAGTTTAAAGACGCACCTTCTCCGACATAAGGATCCAGAAGAAGTTAATATGTTTAAATGTAGTCAGTGTGATTATCAAAGCATTCACAAATGTAGTTTAAATGCGCACCTTCTCCGACATAAGGATCCAGAGGAAGTTAATACATTTAAATGTAGTCAGTGTGATTATCAAAGCATTGACAAAAGTAATTTAAAGAAGCACGTTCTCCGACATAAGGATCCAGAGGAAGTTAATATGTTTAAATGTAGTCAGTGTGATTATCAAAGCATTCACAAAGTTAGTTTAAAGACGCACCTTCTCCGACATAAGGATCCAGAGGAAGTTAATATGTTTAAATGTAGTCAGTGTGATTTTCAAAGCATTCACAAATGGAGTTTAAAGACGCACCTTCTCCGACATAAGGAGCCAAAGGATGTTAATATGTTAAAATGTAGTCATTGTGATTATCAAGGCATTCACAAAGGTAGTTTACAGAGGCACCTTCTCCGACATAAGAATCCAGAGGAAGTTAATATGTTTAAATGTAGTCAATGTGATTATCAAAGCATTCGGAAATATCATTTAAAGAAGCACCTTCTTCGACATGAGGATCCAGAGGAAATTAATAAATTTTAACGTAATTAGTGTTTTCAGTAATCAGTTCATTTATCTCTCGACTGGCAGCGAAAAGTGTAAAAGATTCAGCGATCAACAGCAAGTCTAGTTATAGTTTTATCATTCTTAATGGTAAAGCGAGAACAACCAATATATTCAAATTAGATTTCTTTAAAGAGCGCCGAGCCGCGGTAACAAAAACTCCAGCATATTCAATTGTTGTGCTAATTTCTAATTGGTAATGTGGAAATTATTGCAGGACGTTGTCATAACGACGCATCATACGGTGTATGTCACACCCGCCTCAGCCTTGTTTAATCGGTCTGTCACGAGTGAACTTTGAGGTAGGATCAAGAAAATACACTCATCAAGTCATCACCTGGCAAGAAGTATTGCACACTCATTTTTCTGTCGGTTTACTATAATTCGTGTCTTTTAACACACAGTGGCGCAGTCGAAAATTTTTGAAGGCCGCACCCAACTTTCGTTTTTGTCTACTATCATATATATTATGTAGTATCACATTTTTTTTATCATTTTTGGTCATGATTCCTCCTCCCCCCTGAATCCGCGCCTGGTTCGGTATAAGATAACATTACTGCTAATAAAGAAAATATGGAGCTATATCGGCTGCTCCATGCCAAAACCCAGCATGTGAAAAAAAGTAAATCTCGAGTAAACACGATTTTAGTATTTATGTTTAGCCTACAGCAGCTGACTAATATATATAAAATATTTTTGCCTAATATGTTAGCTTAGTTTTTAATGTAACTTGACATATTATTTTAAAATTTTGACATTTTTAATTCTACTAATTGATAAGGCAAAGGCATATCAACTGATTTTCACCAGAAGTATAATGCAAATTCAAAGTATCTTAAACTCATTATGTAGGAAAATGTACATACCTTAGAAAAAAAAAACATTATTAAGTCAGAGGAGCGAAAAATAAATATTTGTCTTGGTTTCGTTACGTAACTGGGATCTCTTTTGAAGGTTTTATTTATACTTAAACAAAAGAGATGTTTCAAAAGCAAAATAAAAACGAAAATACACAGTTTCGACCTAACTAATACTGATTTACTTAATGGTACAAATACGAGAAGCAAAATAGACAACAAAAAAATAAAAGATACTTATATATAGTTAAATAAATAAATAGGTAACTAAATTGCGTCAATATTTTCGGTTTCAAAATTTACAACCAAATCTGCAACAGAGTCGTTTTCGTGTAAATTTTTCCAGAAATCAACTCGATTTGTTGGCATTAATGGTCCAAGAGCCGATATTATATTTTCTTTTTTAACTTTGGGTATTCCTCGTATCGGTAAAATGCCGGGCTTTTGATTTACGTTAAACTTCTTTTGCAAAAAGTTAATTGAGGAATATTCTTGCTGGTCAAAATCGGTTTTATATTCTAATAGTTTTGAACCCCTCGTAAATGGAACTTCTAACAAAGCATTAAGCAGAAATCCAGTTAAGGGATCTTCTTTGTTTTTGCGAGGCTGTCTCTTTTTTTTCTCCCATTTATGAAACTCTGATACATTTAGTATGTTACATTTTTTTCTGAGGTGCGAAGTGCTTCTTTAAGATCTTCATAGTCGTATATATTACCAATTTTTGATATTTTTTTCTCAATATTACCATGAAGACCATCCGCGCTCATGTGGGTATGACCTTTTATTAAATATCTTAGCCAACACTATCAGGTCCTGTATCATCTTGATTTACTATATGCAGCAAAGATGTATACAATATCCAATTTTTGTTTTTGCCTGTACAATTGTCAGTCCAAATAATAAATTCTTTTACATCTCTCTCTGCTTCAAAAATTTTAAATAAAGCGTCAACAATATTATTGCCGTCTCGTCCTGCTATGCCCTCGTGCCACATGGAACAATAATTTTTAGCCAATGGCTTCTTTTCAAAGACCAAGAAGGTTAAATTGAATGCAACAAGGCAACTTAAAATAAGGGCATCTTTTACGTCAGGCATAATGGGAAGTAAAATAAATTTCTGTAGATCCATTGAGTAAATTTTTTCTCTATCATTTTCGGGAACCAACGAATCAGTTTTTTATTTTCCTGTAGCCTTTGAAGCTTTGACTTTGTGATTATTCCATTCTTCTTCAATTGCGAGTGTCGTTTGAGGATCGTGTTCATTTTGTTGTTTAGATATTTTGTACGTTTGACAGTCAACACAAACATCAGATTTTGGCATATTTAATGAAATATGCAAAGCTTTTAGGGTTTTTCTGTAAAGTTCAATCTTGCAGAACTCAGAATGTTGTGTATTAAACAGTGCTTGTATTGTTAGATGGTAAATACTTAATGTTGGGTGCATTATGACGACGATAGTGACTGACACAGGGTTTGTATAATTAGTTATAATTTCTTCATCTAATTCTGCACAGAGATTGTTATTTTCTAATTCCCTGTAAATAAATAAGTTTTTTGTTAAAAGTAATAAACAATGCTCTTGGAGATGTGATGGAGATGTGATGGAGATATTCATGTGCACAATACACGGCACCAACAGGATGTCCTGGTTGCCTTCCATAGAATCAATAGATCTAGATGGGCAATGAATTACCATGCACCTAAACTTTTTAATAGGCTACCCCGTCCGTGGAGGGACTTGCCTCTGACGGAGTTTAAAAGAAAAACAAAGGAGTTTTTGAGTTCTAGATGTTTCTATTCTCTTCAGGAATTTTATGATTGTGATCTCCATGGCTTTATTTAGATATGACACTTTTATTTTTGGACACGTGATATATTTTGTATATATGTATATTTGTATTCTGAATTTTGAGAGAATTTTATAATTATGTGACATCGTTTAGTTTGAGTTATTGGTTATTAGTTAGTAATACTATGAACTACCTGACTTGTGTAAGCAAATTTTGTATTAGCACCAATAAATTTACTTTACTTTACTTTACTTTACTTTAAATCATTTTCATATTTTAAATATTTATTAACACCCTGTACCTATAATACCTACCTGTATTCTAAATTTTTTATATTATAAATTTATTTTCTCAACAAGCATACATTTTTATAAAGAATTACTTTTGGTCTTAAAGTGAATAATAACGATTTGTTCCCTCCTGTGAACTTCTTCCGTGGACACACTGTATAATAATATGCTTTGAGCTTCAAAGTTGATCAGTTGGCACAGGCTTATTTAAAATTATTGCAATTGCACGTACGGCCCTGGCGCAAGATTTTGATTCTCTAGGCCGCATTTAATCATAGTAGGTATTTACTTTATATTACAACAAAAAAATACAAATATTACTTACATTTGTTCGACACACATTGCTCTACCACGGGAATATGCCATAATAATTATTGTCTTTATTTGTTTTTAAGACATAAACTGCTAAAAAGGCCGCACACACCAACACAAAAACAGTCACAATTTTGAGGTTATGGAACCACTGCAACACAGCACCTAGAATTTATAATAGTATCGTATTTTTTAAAATGCCAAAACACAGTATCTGGTATGTACTGTGTTTTCGTAATTAATAAAGAATATAGTGTGTTTTGAGATAGAAAATGTGTTCCGATACTGTAGATACTGGGTTTTGAACATGTAATATCTCTGAAAGTACGGGTGGGAATCGTTGCGTATTCATATTATACAATGACGCGCTTAAACCCAGTAAGTTCATTTTTGCATAAAAGTCATTTTTGAATAATATGTCGGTTACTGTGTTTTGGCATGGAGCAGCCGATATGAATCATCATAGAATTTTTTTAAATAAAAAATCTTAAAAAAAAAAATTGTGCTTTTTTAAAATATATTGTTCCTTCCAACCACGCGCTAGCAACTAGAAATTAACTACCATGAAAAGAATTTGCAGTTTTCCAAACCTGTTATATCAGTTCTGTACGGTGCGTCAGGGCATTTTTTAAGGTATAAACCGGTGGGCAACTGCCCCCCCCATCGCGAGTTTTGCCCCCCCCCCCCCCCAGTGAAAGCCCTTTGCCCACAAAGTAAAAACTTTTTAATTTTCGCAGATTTGCGGAAGGATTGATAATGGAATGAAATAACTTGTATTTTTATAAAGTGTACTTTATTGAACAATGGTCATTGGTGACGGTTCACAAATTCGCTTCCTTTCTAAAAAATTTCTTTATGAAGTCTCTATTTGAATAAACAGATTACTCTGGTTCCCGGTAACGGCGTTCCTTTTTCAGCAAAAATTCGGCAACTGCCGGTCGTGGGTCATAATGTGCCGTTCCAATTCCATTTAATGCTATGAACATTCTGGCATTAATTATTTCCTTTGATGTAGACATTCGATGTGTCGATTTTATTTTGTTGTGATGTGATATAACCTTTTCGACTGTCATCGAATGTGGAGATAACACCTTGAGCGCGCAGATCAATCTTTGTAAAACTCCCGTTGTTTAAGTTTTCTTAATTTATAAGACATTTTTACTCCTATATCGGAAATGTCCAGGTCGCCGATTTGTTCTATTTGAGGCCAGCAATCACAAACGTTGGATGAGAACTCACATACAGAATCATCTCCTTCTCTACTAAAAATGTTCTCAACCAATGTTCTGCCGCCATCAATCATCGCCTTAGGCATCTTGGCGTTTAAGAACGAAGTGAACGCTTTCATAACGCTGCTTTCTTCAATATTTAAGCGTTCCTCCAAAAAATTTATGAAGGACAAAACCACTTCCTTCCTGACTGCAGACCATTCTCGGACGCCAGTGGTAACGAACATGTTACCAATTTTTCGCCTCTTCCTTGCCAAGTTTTGTTCACTCTCACCCGGCGTCTCACCATCCACCAGCTTTTCATCGTGGCCCCCTGGAAAAGGGTTATCTACCATCAACTGTAATTTTCGCAAGGCGTTGTTTCTTACAGTTATTACGTCAGGCAAAATTAAATCTCCCTTCTGGAGATGTTTCTGCAAGGTTTGTAAAATCCCAGTAATGCCTGCCATCAAACACGTATGCTTCCCTTGGAGAGAATTCTCACTATCCCATGTTTTGAGTATTCCTGCTGCAGTAGTTTTTTCACGACGCATGGAAGGGTCCGGGTCGGCTATCAATTCTTGCCAAAACTTAATGCACCCAGGGAGATTATACAGCACTGCATGCAGTTATAAGATTATGCACATGTTCTGCAAATCGCACTTCAAAATAAGGTGGGAATGACAGATATTCGGGAAACATCTGTTGCATTTTCTTCAGTTTTGCGGGAGAGGTTCGAAAATACCTCGAAGTTCCTGTTAAATTAATCATCCACATTTTTAGTTCAGGTACCAAATCTAAGGCCGATTCCATTGCTAGGTCAGATCGATGACAGTAACACCATACAGTTAGTAGTTTATGTCCTAGATAGTCCTCTAGCAATTTCCAAAGGCCACCGTCTCTTCCAGTATTGGCAGCTTCTCCATCAGTTGTGACGCCAACTAATAATTCGGTTGGAACAAAAGAATTTTTACAAAGGTTGACCGTCGCCTCGAGCAATCCTTTGGCTCCTTTCGATTCTGGCTGACTAACTCTTCTTTTCTTCTTCTCTGTATCTCCAATAACGTCAAGCATTTCAGCATAAACGGCGTCATCCCTGTAATGAAGTACAGAACCACGGGGCTGAAACTCATCCAGCTGAATTTCCCAGTCATTTGAATCATTCAGTTGGGATTCTATTGATTTAGCACGCATTGATACCAATGAACGAGCTGGCCAAGTACGAGCAGTGGGCGTTTCGAGCAAAGAATCGTTGTAAACGTCAATGCATAAGCCAATTAAATCATTGACAACCATTGCTTTATGCTTTTTTAAAGTTTTAACCCAAGGGTGTTTGTCGGATTGCTGCTTCCATAATTCCGCCGCCTTCTTCGCATTTACGGCAGCGGCATGGACGTTGGAATCAATATGGTCAATAATCTGCTGTAGCCTTTGCACACCATCTGATCAAACTGCTGAGGCAATAGGAACAGTCCCATTTCTGGCTACTCTGGAAGCTTCATCTTTATATTCATGGCAGATTGTACATGAAACATTTGCACGGTTTCTATTTTTATCAGCATGAAATATTTTCTTCAAATAAGGGTAGGTCTTCAGCAGCCATCCCAAATCCAACTTCCTTCCATGATATTGGCTTGTGCCAGCGCCAGCACGATCTGCATGCATGAGCTGTAATGAAAGATGCGGTAGTTAGTACAGTTGTCATGCATTTATATGGGCGATTTACTAACTAGAATCACTAAAAAGGTAGAAACACTCATACACTGTAACATTAATGTCTTGAGAAGTAATTTTGAAGCCAAATCTTTAAAATAAAATGCTTAGTTCAGGTGATAATTTTTTTGAAATTTCTTACGGGAAAAGTGTTAAAATAGACCCGAAGATCTTATTACGTACCACAACTTTCTTCATTAGGGCCACAGGTGGAAGGCCTAATTTTTGGTTCAGAAGGAACACTAACTGCATTCTGTATTTTGTATTCTGTAATTTTCGTATATCCATGTTGTTATGTTATGTTCGTATAAATAAACCTCAAAATGGTACTTCACGTGGACACATGGCATTAACGAACTGGCGTGGACGACGGTGGACGTGGCTGCAACACGATGTCATTATCATGTTGGCGGTCGTAGCTCTTCGGCTGCAGTCGGCTGCATACACAACATAGGTATTGATCCTGGACAGTGGCGTATATAAGATGTTTGGGGATTCCCGCAGTATTATATAAATTGTTAAATTTTATTGTTTGCCCGTGTTTTTTTAATTCAGGTGAGTAAAATAATAGTAATATATATACTATATTAAAAAAACTAATATTTAAAAAAATATCTAAAATTTCTTAATTTCTAATTCTAGCTTCTAAAGTATTTTTTTTTCGGTTGAGCTATCGAAACGTAGAGTTTTGATAGTCCAAAAAAGGGCGTGGCACCTACAAATTTTTCGCCTGCGCCGCCTTTTTTTTACAGAGATGATTCGGTGTCCCTCCAGTGGAAATTCCTTAAAAAATGCCTTGCGATGCGTTTATTGCAAAATGGTGAATTACAGCACAAAATTCAGATGTTTTTTGCAGACTTTTTTGTTTTCTATTAAGTATTTACCAATAATTATTGTGACAAACTTGACAGCCGTTCCTGGTTAATTGTATTACGAAAATAAGTTTTAACGCTCTTTAGACACGAAAATCCTCGCTCATTTGACACAGATGTGGGTGACGATCGAGTCAAGTCGAATAGGTAAATGTTTCGTTTACCAAATAAAATAAATCAAGTTTTAGTTGACTGAGACATATGCTCCTTGGAAATATCATGCTCCGAATCAGTTCGCACTACGGATTTTGATTTTATTTTTAATTTGAAATAAACTGCTTGGCCAACAGTCCAACTAAACAGTTTAATTTGGGTTTCACCACAGATCTATATAGGTACATAGATCTGTGTATCGTTTCAGTCATGTAAGCCATGCATATTCTTGATACCATTTTCCTGAAAATGACATACTTATTACTCCCCTTGGCCTCTCTACCGTGTTAATTAAATTCAACATTTTAGGGGTCCACCTTTTAAACTTTAATATATTGAATAAGATCACTTTTTACCTCAGTTTCAACTTGGTTTTCTATGTCGTTACGAGTTACCCTCAATTTTTCGAAATGTCTAAACAGGATATTTTATTAAAAGACTTACCTGCGGTCCTAATCTTAAAGAAACCAAACTGAAAGTTTTGACGTTGAGTTTCAACTTCGATACATGGTGTTTTTTGGTTGCCTATCTTCAAGCCTGAAACTCTATGGTCTTCGTTACTTATATTCTTACGACAGAACAGGCATGCCGGGCGATTTCAGAAGTGGGGCATTTATTCGCCGACAAATTGAGAGTCATTGCAATATAAATTGATGTAGATAAATAATGTAAAATCCTGTCTGTTTGACACTGGGTCGGCACTGCCGACCCTAAAAAGCCTCCGCTGCTAACAGAAAATGTTTAATTTTTCCGTTATGAAAGAAAATCCTACAGATAACTAAAATGTAGTGTGTTCTGAAGTTAGAGATTATGCTTTATTCATTAAGTGTACCTACCTACAGGCATAAGTTAAGTTTTATAAGGTTTACAAGTGCCGTGTTATATTTTGCATATAGATGTTATTTTTTGTAATTCTCAGTTTAATTGAATCTATGCAGTAATATATCAACCAGCCTATATTATTATACTGTGGCGAAGCAGTAAATTCTAAAATGACGGCAAGCTAGTGCGTTTACCACCCGATTTATCAATCAGGCATCGTTGGCGTAGCCATTGCTTTCTATCTGAAAGGCTTTAGCCCCAGAAGTGCCATAGGCGAAAATATTTTCGAAGCTACGCCAAATTTTGGTAAGAAGTCGTGCAAGATTCCTTAAGAACAAGTTAACAAAATTAATAGGAAATAATACAAAAAATACACATTCTTACCTTGCAAGTGCTTTTCTTTCAAAAGGGAAACTTGCATTTTAGTTGTAAATTTACATTATCGCTTTTGGGTGTCAAAAAATGTTCGCGTTATCCTATACCTCAAGCGGGCATAAAAGGTGAAATTATTTTTGACTGGTCGCAATTTCCTAGGGAGGATGAGCCCCCCTAACAACACCAATGCCGGGCAGAGTTTTTGCTGGCAACTGAATAATTCACTAGATTTTCTTTTCTTTATTTGTTAGATATACAGGGTGTCTCACGGTGACCGTCCATTAGAATATTTCGAAAAGTAATGCGATTTGAATTCTGCAAATTTGGATATTGGGGTTTAAAGAGACGCTCTCTTCAGGAGAAATAACGGAGACCTTGTGCGAGTTCCGGTTTTGCCGGAGGATGTCTCAAACTTGCTTATTTTAAATGGAACACCTATATAATATACTTTTTTTGTGTTTCTTTCTTTATTTCCAATAACTTTTATTAAATTTTACCCTACTCTATCCGTTTCTGAGATAAAAATTATTTTCCTCAAATTGTGACCTTTAACAGGGTGTCACCTAAAAGTGAATATATTTTCAAAGAGAAAAGAGAGAAACTCGAAATTTAGGTTGTGGCATTAGATAGTATGGTGCTAGATATTGTATTGTCGGAAAATAATATCTTATATACAGGGAAGTGGAAAAGTAACAATTTTTGATCTTTATCAAAAAATTGACAGAACTTTATTGTTTAAAATACGATGCTATGTTGCTAGTTCATTGAATGGATAGGCGATAACATTTCCTATCTATCCATATATTCCTATACCTAACTAGTATAGTTTTAAACGATTTTTCGCAAAAAGTCCAGTTTTATTGATTTTTGGCAAGAAGGCCATGATAAACAAAGTAAGTAGGTACCTAATTATAAAACTAGTCTCAGAATGGTGTATTACGTAATAAGTGTTGTAAATAGCATATTACGCACGAAGCCGCGCATCGGTCTTTTTTAAGCCCGCCGCTTCGCTATCTGTGCGATATTGATTACTGTACGTAATGTCGAACTTACATAGACGGGGGGTAGTTCAGGTAGTGAGCTTATTACTATTTACAGTAGTGGTCGTATGTAAATAATTCAATCTAAATGTTCAATATGATTGAATCTTAAACACTTTTGTTTCTTAGACATAACAGCTTCTGTAGAAGCGCTTGCTATTTCGGCTGGATCAAGTTAGTCGAAGGCTTTTCCTTATTCGGGCTACTAGTTCTTCCATTGAATCGACGGGAATAGAGTAAACTCTTTGCTTTCGTGTTCCCCAAAGATAGAGCTGTAATGATGTTAGGTCTGGACTCCTTGGTGGCCAATTCCACTGTCCTAGGCGCCTAATCCATTTGTTTTCAAACAACTCGTACACTTTCTGGCTAACCACATTTCCGCAATGTGGCGGAGCGCCATCCAGTTGATACCAACAATATTTTCTATCCAAAAACACTTTTTCAACAAAGTCTGTCACAACTGTTTGCAAAATGGCCATGTATCTTTCGCTATTCAACACTCCCTCATAAATATGATAGCGTACTTGATCATGCATAATTAAAGCAAATACATTTACAGTGAATTTATTTTGAAAATTTCTTTCTCGAATAACATGAGGATTTTCACTGCCTTAGAAATGAGAATTATGTCTATTAAAAATACTTTCTTTTGTGAATTTTGATTCGTCTGTCCATATGATTTTACGTAAAAATGCTGGATCTTCTTGTGTTCTTACTAAAATCATTTCTCATAACTCTTCACGTTGTTGGTGCGTCCCCGGTCTCCTAAATCATATTCGGCCGCACGAGTGGAGGCTTTGGGATAAACATGAAAATAGGCCAACATATTGATAATGTTATCTTCATTTGACGTTATTGGCCTGGGTAAAATTCTTTCTGCATTAATCGATCCATAATTAAGATGCTTTTTCATAATGTTTCTAGATTTTGTTCTGGTCATTGGTGTTAAATTCAGATACCTTTCGTTGAAAACTCTGCATGTTCGACTTGTGATTCTGTTGCACTCGCCATGAATAAAAAATAAATTTAATATCAGCATTTGTATCTATACGTATTATTTTCCATTTTTCAACAATATTTCTCTGGAATAAACTCGGCATCAAAACGTCGATAAATAAATAGTTGCAACTGACAGTGACACGCGTCTGTTAAGATACGTATTCTTTATTTGTTTATCATGGCCTTCTTGCCAAAAATCAATAAAACTGCTTGATATTTGGAGGATTCTGCGCAATACAGTTAATAAGTTCAAAACTATTTATACTGATTAGGTATAGGGATACCATATATGGATAGATAGGAAATGTTATCGCCTATACATTCAATGAGCTAGCAACATAGCATCGTATCTAAAAAAATGAAGTTTTGTTAATTTTTTGATAAAGATCAAAAATTGTTACTTTTTCACTTTCTTGTATATAAAGTTTTATTTTCCGACAATACAATATTTAGCACCATACTATCTAATGCCACAACCTACATTTCGAGTTTCTCTCATCTTTGAAAATATACTCAATTTCCTTCCTTAAAAGCAATGGTGCAAGTTAGCATAGGTTTTATCTGGGTCCGCGGTAAGATGGGTGTTTGCGCTGATACACTGATGCCAGAATGCCAAAAGCATGACAAGGTACAAAATAACCTAACTTTGATGTTTTTAAATACCACACAAACTTTTTGTTAAATTAACACGATTTTCACTTTTGATATTACTGTTTGGATGCTGAATTTCAGCAAGAGGCCATTACAACCCAGTAGAATAGAATAGATATTTTTTGCCGTCTGTGATTAACCAATAAAGTCGCGCAGTTTTCCTAAATTAAATTGTCTATAAACGTGTGATTTGGAGAAGGAAAAAAATTATCAATGCAGCGATCCAACAGAGTTTTTTACGCAACATAAATTAAAAACTGAGAACAGTGAGGATGAGGAAACAGGGCAAATTAGGTAAGTTTGCTCATCTCGGAATTCTATTTATTTGTGTTTCATTAAAAGTAGGTACCCTCATAACTCCGTGCTTGCTATAACTCTGATCCGGAGAGTAATTGCACAGTTATCACTGTGCTCAGTAGAGTGGATTGCTTATAAACTAATTAGTTTATAGGTATGCCTAAGTGAAGTTTTTATTCTGTTACAAACAATCTAAAACTAAAGCTACGTATGTATGCCTTTTAAGCCCTCAGGAAGTAAGTACTTAGTAGCATTTAAAAAAAAATATACCTTAAAATAGGCTATACTTCAAAAATCCAAACAATTACCATTTCATGTTTTGCAGGGGCAGGCAAATATTTGCTGACCAAACAGAACCAGAGATTAAAGTTGAAGAGAGTGAAGTAGTAAGTGGATGCGATGAAACTTATAATTTGAACTATACAGAGTGGAAATTGAAAAACGAAGAACTAGACATCAAGATGGACGAATCTGAAACAAACGAAAACAGGTATACTTTGCTTAAGCTTAGGTAAAGGTGAAACCGTTCTATACTGGGACAATTATTTTCTAATTGGTATAAAAAGTTTGTTTAATTTTTTTTGTCTATTCTGAATTGTAAGTGTTTTAAGTATTTAAAGTTCATTAATAACTAAAATAATGTTTATAAATTCCTACACAATAAGGGAAAATTATTGTATGGCCCACTATAGCCACCATATTCTGAGCCTTTTTCCCAGTATGAAACCTACACCCCATATTGTTTGGTGGGACATAAGAATTTACCGAGGGATTTACATACTGGGACAGTGTACTTTTTATATACCTATTTTAAACAAATTAATGGTATCGAAATGCATTACTGCATATTAATGTTGCCAACATTAAAATCAAAGAGACATTACATAGCTACTCTTTTGGTTTCATCAGATGTAAAAGGCAGAGGAAGTTTAAGAATAATTTTTTCTTTTGACACAACATTTTTGTCTTAATTGTCTGGACACCTCAATTTTTTGTTTAAAATTTTCTTCATAAAATTAACAAAAGCCCTCTTTTTCTAGTTGTCTAACAAAGTGCTTAATGCTCTTTTTCACAGGATATTTGACAAATATCTTCACTTATATTAAGGCTTTCATCTATATCTACATCATTTAAAATGTTGTCCAGAACATCTGCATGTGATTCATCATCACACATTTCATTTATGCTCCATTCCACAATAATTCGTTGATTTCTCGACCGCAAATAAATTTAAACCCAGCCATAAATAAGTTGCCTTTTGAAAGGGTACCCACAGGTCCTGATTACCTACTCATTTCAATAGTTAAGTAAGTAAGTATCTTTATTTTAATCATGTAATTAAATAGCTATTAATATTTATACAAAAATACTAATCTACAATATTATAATATCATCTATGCCTAAACTAATTATTAAGGGCCTTACGTTACTATTAATTATGTTATTATATTGGTATATTAGGTAGTTTAATGGCAAATTGCAGGTGTTCAATATAAAATTACAGATTATTTTCATCTTAGTTCATCAGTCGTTTGGTGTTTGTCAAGCTGTGCGTTAAAGGTATTTTCGTGTGTGTTATTGAGCATCCAAAATATGTCAGATCTGTGTGAAACCTCAGATAATATTGCTTCTGGAAGTTATGGTGTAACGAAGAAAAAACATTTATCCTCGCATTTATCACTTGATGCCAAAAACATCATAAAGAACGTTTACTGTACCCTTTTAGAAAAAGGGTATGACCGGAGTGCAAGTTTTAGTGAAACGAGTATTTTGACCAAAGTTGCATTAACGACAGTAAAAGATAGTGACGAAACCCATCGAGCCAAGGAAAAAACAGTGTGACAGCGGAAAATTAAGGAGCATCGAAGAAGCTGATAAAGACTTGATTGGAAGGAAAATTTATGACATGTATAGTAAACAAATAGTCCCAACAATGGATACGCTAAAAAAGGTACTTACAGCAGACGAAACCGACATTTCATGTGGCAGGACAAGCCATTGGAGAATAGTAAAAGCAATGGGTTTTAAATATCGTACCATTGACAAACGACAAGTACTAATGGAATCGCAGCGTTTACAAGTATGGCGTAGAGATTATTTGAATCTTATCAGACAATATAGGGAAGAAAATCGTTCAGTTATATATACTTGGACGAAACTTGGTTTGATACCCACGACACTCCTAAAAAAGGTTGGAGCGATTCAACAATCAAATGTCAAACTAAAGCTCCCTCAAACAAAGAACAAATAATTACGATATTACATGCAGGTTTAGAAAATGGATTTATTCCGAACGCTCTTATTATTATCTGCGAATAAAATTACCAATTCATCTTTGGATTACCATCAAGGCACGGATGCTACATTGTTTGAAGATTGGTTTTAGAGTTGTCTGCTTCCGAATGTGCCCAAAAATAGTGTTATTGTGATGGACAACGCTAGTTACCACAGTCGCCAACTAAATAAAGTATGTATTCAAATAATACAAAAGTGGAAATTCAAAACTACCCATATGATGGAAAATAATATATATTTTGAGAAAACCTATACAAAAAAGGACCTTTTAAATGTCAAAGTCAAAGTCAAAGTCAAAAAATGCTTTATTGTAGAAATAATCAGTTTTCTTATTTACAAAGCTTCTCAATGTTAAAATATCCCAAATATAAGTCAAATACATTGTTCAAAAATATCTTGAATATAATAATATGTCGATATATAAAAAAAAAAAATAAAATAAGCGTAGTTTAACACAATACGAAGGTACAACAAATAGATATACAGAAAACAACAAATAAAAGTACAGACTCAACAAACAAACAACCCCATATAAAACAGTGTTCCCCGGCAACAAGATTACCGTTTAATCTGGAAAGGCTAGACTCTTCGTACAGACGTCAACAATAAATAAATACCTGTAAATGTGCAACATTCAAATCGAAAATGCGTCAAAAGTAAGCAAGTTCTGGTTAAATAGGTATTTATAGAACTGAAACGGAAATCAAACCCCGTTTTTTACGTTTTTACGTTTTAAAAACTTCCAATATTGAAAAGAATATATCTGTGACAATCTCGCAAGTGCTAATGGTCACACAGTTTTACGCCTCCCTCCGTATTACTGTATTTTTAACCCAATAGAACATATATGGAGCCAGTTAAAGACGATGATTAGAAGAGAAAACACATCCCCTGCACTAAGTGGTTTTGTTATAGAATTAATTAAAAAATGTGTAAATAATATCCCAATAGAAAGTTGGAAAAATTCTGTGAGACACGTGATCCAAGTCGAAGATTCTTATAACATAATTAATAGTATCGTAAGGCCCTTAATAATTAGTTTAGGCATAGATGCAGACGATAGTGATAGTGAAACAGAGCTAAATATAGAGTAGGTTAAGTTAAATATTGTATTATTATAATATTGTAGATTAGTATTTTTGTATAAATAATAATAGCTAGTTAATTACATGATTAAAATAAAGATGCTTACCTATTATTTTATATTTGTCGTTTTGTTGAAAATAGCTAACCTAAACTATTGAAATTAGTAGGTAATCAGGACCTGTACCCTTTCAAAAGGTCCGGTGCCTACACAATAGTTATTGTCAGGTATAACTTATTTATGGCTGGGATTTTTACTGAGGGTTTTCATTTAAATTTTATTGCTGTCGAGAAATCAACGAATTATTGTGGACCACTGGACTTCAATACATTTCTCTTTTGTTTAAAACCATGTAGCCTTCAAAAATCTTACTAGGGTCATTTAGCATTTTTTTTTTAATTGCATTTTCTGGAAGATTTTGTAAATTTAGTGCGAACGGCAAAAACTTTTAATTTTCTGACGTCTCTAAAGTATTTAAAATAATTTACGAGCATTGACTCGCGGAAACCGTTGTGTGACGTCACTATTTTCTATAGCAAATCGGGTCTCGCTCGCTGCCGTTTACTCGCTGTTTATAACTGAGAAGACAGGTGGCAATGCCCATCTCTTTCTTCGTCCTGATGTGGGTGGAGAAAACGTGGCGGAACGGAACCTATACTGCAATATGATTGGCCAACGCTCGGCCATATTTGAGTGTTCTTCGACTTTTTGCGAAACATCAACGTCATTCGTCAATTTTTCTTTTTTTCTGGATTCGTTTTTTCATACAAAAGTTTGTTGAGTGTTCAATCTATAATCCGAGCTAGAATCAAAACAATTGTGATTTTGTTTGTGAAAACTAATATACCAAATAAAAGTTAGGTTATAGCTTTGTTTTTTCCGGCACAGGGCTGCAGGATACAGTGTCGTTCAAGGGTCATTAAGCTGAACTACTTCCGGGTGGGCTGCTGAGTTTGAGTTTGAATCTCAAATGTGTGAGCTGTATTAAAGCCATGGTCGCATTTGGGCTTTACCCAGACGGCACAAACATATTCCATACATATTCCATGAATATTCCTTTGGCATATTGGAATATCCAATAAATGTTCCATATCTGCCAAGGCATATGACGGGCATATTGTATGCATATTCCAGGTCACCATGAAATATATGCCTGCAATATCTTTTAATCTGCCAAAATATATTTATGGCATATGCTAAGAATATTAATTTTTTTTCTTTTTCATATAAATATATTTAATTTAGGTCAGGTCAGTTAGTTTAGTAGGTAGAGTTACAAATTTGGTACCTATAATAAAACATCACTAAAATTAATATTTTTTTTATTTTAATAAATAAAAAAAATTAAATTAGATATATTCTTTAAAACAAGGCGAAAAAAAATTAACTAAAGCAGGTTCTGTCAGTTCTGTGACGTACAGGCAGCGTTTCCGAGTTACACAACAGAAATTAGTTAAACTTGTGTTAAAAAAATTGTTATTATAAAATAACGATTGCTAATTTTTTTCTAGAAGAGCAGTCCTCAATTAAGCACACATACTAATAAAATGCAGAAAATGCCTACCCAAAAACTTTATGAAGTCTAAAACATTTTCATATTTAAATTTGTTTTTTAATTAGGTGCACACATATATGCACCTTCCTCTATATTACCTATATTTCAGGCCATGGCGCGTAAGTGATTTGCAAATATCACGTGATCAAGTGAGGTCTATGCAAATAAGACCGATTTATTAAATACAGCAATGTAAATAAGACAAGTTATGAATTTTGCTGTCGTTTATTGCAGAATGAATACAAAAATGATAAAACAGAAAATATGTTATTATGCTAGGTTCCTATACTTAAAGATTTAACTAAATGTCGGGATTAGTACCTACGTAAACAACCCTAAAGGAAAACCAAATATTTTTAAAACATCTTTCTTTCTCAATAATTATTTAAACCCTAGGACAGCGCTGACTGCGCCAAATTAAGTACTTACTACCTACCTAGAGTTGTAGAAGTAGTACATAGGTAACAAAAATATTTAATTAACCAAACAGGTAAGATATAAAGAAATATTATTGACATGGCGAATGCATCGCTAAAGCTAATCTTAATTTAGTGATTTAAGCTTTTTAATTTTTCGTTCAGAGTCACTCATATCGGTTCTAGGGCGCTTATTTTGAACATTGATGTTATCATTCTTGGTTTTAACTAAATTATTTAATAAAATTTTACACACCCTTAAGTTAACATTTGCAGTTTTAGCTACCTCGGTAGCATTATTATCAGTGCCCCCAAATATTACTCCCCCTTTAAAATTTAGTTGTGGTGATATATACCTATATACTTCATCAGTGTGTAAATTAACAAGCATCTCATAATCTTTTAACATAGTAATTTTTTATTTTAAATATGAAATACTTCCTTCGATGTCACAATCAGTTAATGACATTTGTGAAACAATTTTTTTTACATTCCGAGGATGTGGAAGAATAATAATTTTGCTTTTATATAAAGAAAAGTATGAAGATGAGGATTGAATATATAGCGTTGATGCTAAAATATTAGTATATCCACTGTACCTTCTATTTCCCGGGGACTTCTTGTAGAGTTGAAGTTGTTCCATTATAAAAGTAAGATGGACTGGCTGTTCACTGTCACTATCACATTCACCTTCACACTTACTTAATAACTTTGACAGTTTGTCAAGTATGACATCAATTTCATTGACTACATCACTACCAAGATTTTCCACTTTCACTCGAATAAATTCTAAAAGATCTTCAAACAGATTGGTATTTGTCAATTTTGCAACCTGTAACTTTTTTGGCAGTTTATTGGTTCCTAGCATATTTTCGCCAACATAAACAGTAAATTCTAGGCCAATTTTTATACCAACTGATGCTAAAATTTTTGGATTTTTATCAAGAATTTCCTTAAAACTGAGGTAACACAACAAAAGTTTGTCATTGTCTGCAACTAAGAGCCAGTCTCTTTCAATTTCGCTAGCACTGTTATAATATGCCTGGATGTCTTCAAAAGAAGAAATTTGTCTTGTCTTTTTATGCTCCTCTAATGTTAGCAGGCTTTCCTCGATTGCCCTATTCATTTGGCTTTTTTCCACATCAGCAAGACGTGTCACAGTGTTGATTTTTTTATTTAAATATAAAGGAGTATTATGGAAAATCCCAAGAACGGCGCTTTCAGATAGTTTGGGTATTTTTCTCTCAAATATTTCCAATTCCCCATTTACTATGCATTTATCTGTTTTAATAATATCCTTGTCGACAAAGTGCTTCATGCAAACAACTGGATGTTTTAATCCTTCTAGATCATTTGGAATATTTCGCAGCCATTTATTTCTTAGATTTACATCTTTGGGTAGGGAAAAAACAGTAAAATATTTGTTTTCTTTCGTCGGATTTAGGTATAGTTGAATTTGCAGCCAACTACGCTGCAACACCGCGGCATTTTGGTCCTTTACACTAGAAAAATGGAACAATTTATTAGTTTAACATTCAAATATATGTTAAAATTAATATTACCTGAAATTTTCGCCTTTAATTGTAGTAAATACTATTATTTCTACCAAGAAACGCACACAGAACAATAGAAATGCACATAAACATAACCGTAAAAAGCCGGTCACAACACTCGACAACAGATATTGATCGGCGGTCGGCGCAATGGCAGAACCCAGTTGGTCACATGGTTTCCACGCGCCACGGCCTGTCTATTTCGTCGGCCTCGATTATCTATAAATAAATAGTTCCTATACCTAGATCAAGTTACGTTATGTAAAAATAGAATTTAAGACCACTTTGTATAGATATTTATTTTATATATATTATTATCAATAAGTATTAAAAAAAAATAATTGAATATATTCCACAATGCATATCCTATAAATATACCCGCGGCATATTCCAGGCATATCTACAATGGCATATATATGGAATATTCTTATGAGATAAGATACATTTGAGATATTCAGTGCATATTCCAGGAATATTGCAAGATATAATGGCCTATTGGCAGATAGGGGAATATTCCAGGAATATAGGGTGCCGTCTGGGTATAGAGCGTTAAAAGCTGTTTACATTACGCTAGCGCTAAAGCGCAACAACTTCCGGCCGGTGCGCTAAAAACGACGTTCCGCCTCGTTTTCCGCACATCAGGACGTACTATTATAGGTACTGTACACACTTCAACGCTCCATCGTAATTTCGGCGAAATCTCCAATGGATTACGGTGGAAATATGAAGTTTTCGACGATATCGGTAGGGATTTTATAGATTTCGGTATATCAATTTTTTCGGAATTTTCGGATTTAGGAATAATTTGATACCGCACAACCTAATGTTTGTTTTACAACGTTTTTCAAAAATCATCTTAAAAGTAAAAGAAACTTTAATCCAAATTCAACAAATCTTTATTTCAAAGTCGTTACATTAACAATAACAAAGTGAAACCGCGTCACTGCATACTTACACTTTACATATTTAAATAATCGCTCAGACAATTGGATTCAAAATCTACAAGTAATTTTCTAAATTCAGCTTTGACGTGTTTTTGACTCTGAATATCTTTCAACTGTTTTTTTTTATTTATTTATTTATTTCTGATCTTAAAACAGTATTGCTCTGGTGTAAAGACCTAATACAAAAATAACAATTATAGACAATATTATAATATCTTAAGAGCGAAGTTGAATTGCTCAAGATCGCACACAAAATCAGGTAAAAGTTTAAATTCTATATATTATTCGTAGATGACGGTAGACGTATGATATCAGCAATATATTTGTAAAAATAAATGTGAGATCTGTAATTTACCCACCCAACAACTTTATAAAGTTGTCGATAGATGAATTGCTTTTAAGGGAGTATATAGTTTACTATTGTACTAACTATTTAAGTTTAGATTGTACTATACTAAATTATACCTAAGACAACTGTGACCATCTCCTATATATAACATAATATATAGCTAATTTCAACTGTGGTATGTGGTAATAATAATATGTTGACTTGATGAATGGTGCACTTTTTAAATATTCTGCTATACAGGGTGTCAAAAAAGTCTGATATATTGCAAATAATTTCTACAACTACTTAAAATATTTTTTGGAAATTGGTACGTCGATATATAGTTTAAAGCTGCACACTTTAAAAGGATAAAACCTTATCTATTACTATACTATACAGGGTTGGTCAGCAAAAATATAATCTCTTTTTAATTCAAATGATCTGAATATTTTTGAAATTTCAAATAGTGCCATATAAAAAAACAATTTAATGACAGGCTGCTGTTGCTGGGTTCATCTGTCAAACTAATAGATTTATGTAAAAACCAAATTAAAACAATTAATTTTTTGAAATAGTATATAAGCTGAAAAAATGCCTTACGGGAATTTAGTGAAGGACTAACATGGCAACAATTTTGAACATCTCATAAAGTAGGTGTTGTTCATTTGTTTAAGGATTTCTTATATTTATTGTGTATAATTTTTTAAAATTTGATTTCATTCATTTTAACACAAACACCCATTACATCCTTACATCATTTTTACTTTGTCTTTTAATGGACTATCTAAATCTTCAGATATATACAGGACGTTCCATTTAAACTTTGGAGTTGGTATTCTCCTCGCCAACCCTGTATTACACTTAGTTACAGGTTAGTTCATGGTTGTATCCTTCCAAGTTGTGCCGTCGGAATTACATTTATATACATTATACACATGCCAATTTTTAAACAATGTATTTGGTATATAGTTTTTGAAAAATTTGCAATACTCCAGAGTTTTTGACGCCCTGTATAGGATAACTAGTGTTACAATGTCAGGTTTCCAAATGTTCGGCATCACTCAGTGATGTAATGAACTTATTACATTACTCATTTTTAATCAAACTATGATTTTTTTTGTTCCGTCAGTCACTGTCATTTTTTGTGTAATTATTGTACTTTCATAATATGAAAATCATTTTAAATACCTACATAAAAAAAACAAAATTCTGGGTCTTATATAAAATGTTGTACCTATATCACACGTACGGTAAGGCTCATTCCCCACTCGTTACTGTAATGAAGCTCATACCGTACTAGTAATATAAATAACTATTATTGTAACTTCCGTTACCCATATATTATAAGAACAAAGGTCAAAAAAATATTTTGGAATATCTTTTGACAAAATCAAACATCGTTTTTATTAAACAAAACTTGTCACTTCTCTTCGCAAAATATCGGTCAAATGTAAAAACTGTTTGTAGCTCCACGCCCTTTACCCCGTGCTGAAGCTTGTCGGTCTTTTTGGTGGATCACCTGTGAATTATTCGTTCGTTTAAAAAAGTGCCGCCGCCGAGACAAAGGCAACGATTCTGCCTTCCTATTCCTACAGCTTGGTAAAGAGAAATTGTTGATAATATTATAGTATTCAATATATTTATTCTTGTGCCTTAAAATTTGGCTCCTACAAATGCAGGTGCACCTTCATTTTATACCATCTTATAGAGCAGTATTCTATTTATTAATATTATTAATTTTTATTTAGCAAATAAATCCACTTTGTAGAGCGTCGCCGTCGCGTTATTTATTACTTTACTGTCGGTGTCGGTATAGGTACCCAAAGAGTTTCTTAGTAAAAGCCCTTACACACGACCCAATCTGCAGGGTCCGATTTGCAGGGCATATAGGAAACGGAAAATCGGGTGCTGCTCTCCACACCATCCGATCTCGCAGCGTGTTGACAAAAACGAACCTTTTTCTGTGATTCGAGCGTGTGACGTTAAAGGTGGAATGGCTCCTCCAAGTACATGTCAAAAAAATCGGAATTGCGGTATTGGAAAATAATTCGTGAAGAATGAAAAGAAAATGCTGGGTTAAAAAGTGGCTACTAGAGAGGAATAAGTATAGCCATATTAAATGATTGGCGTTGGAAATATCCCACAGGCAGGGCATATCCCTATATAGCTCAAAAACTTCTCTCCCAGCTTACTTTCAGAAATTTTCGATTCAAAATAATAAAAATTCTGCAATTCTGTCAGAATTAAAACATGACGTGCCTCGTCAAATATAGATGAAAATTAATCCAACTGTGCTGCATACGATCAGACTTGCAGGGCGTTGGAATAGGGACTTCGAGAGATCGTATGGTCACCTCAACCAACCGCCCGATCTGGATTTTGTCGGTCTGGCATGCCTACACAGTGTACACACTTGTGGGTCTTCCTGAATATGAACTATTAAGCTTTAAATAGTAAGAGAATACTACTTGGCGGTAGTTTCTGCAATCTGAGTCTGTATTTTAGTACTAACAGTGTTAGTCAAAATACGCCAAATTGTGCTATTTAATTCAGCGCTCGTTGGGGCATGTAGCCCAGAGAATAGCTGTTTTAGCATAATTTGGTTAATCCTTATTGTATAAGGTCTCAGCAAGTGGCTTGAGAACAAAGTTCTCACATGTATACATATTTATATGTCATATTAAGCTTTCGCAAAACAAAACTCTTTGTGGAAAGTCCTCTGGCTTAAGAAATTGAACTTTGGTAAACTTATGATCATGCATATTATGTTTGGACAATATTTCTTGTACACAATAATAGGTTAAACCCAAATCTTCTTTGGCACATCTTATTGAAGACTGTGGATATGCATGAAAATAGGCCAAAACATTTATTTCATTTTCCTCGTTGGACGTTACAGGTCTAGGTAAATTTCTAGTAACTTTCAACGACGATCCAAAATTTTGAAAACTGCTTTGAATTCGTTTCAATTTCTTGTTGTTCATTGATGGCAAATTTGGATACATTTCGTTGAATCTTCTGCAAGTACGGCTAATTATCTTATCACACTGACCATGTAAAACAAATAAATTCATAACTACTGTATTTGAATAGTTGTTTTCTTCCATTTTTCTTAAAACTTTAAAATAGACTTGTTAAATAAACCAAATGAATAATAGCAGAATGTCAACCATTTCAAAACAAGAGTTTTCATAGGCTACTTGTTAAATTCGACTAAAAAGTCATAACGATTGTTATCTGTAAGAATTAAATTTGTCAAATAAATGCTCGTAAGTCAAAAACTATTCTAGATGGGTATAGGAACATGATACATAGAAAGATAGAAAATTTTAACACTTTTAGGGTCAGAGATAAAATACAGGGTGTTCCATTAACAAAAGTATAATTTTGATTATTTTTCCAAATCATCAAAATATTTGCATTTTTGAAACACCCTGTACTATAATAATTAAGATATCGATACAAAGTAATATGTCTTTGGATATTACTTAACTTTCCACCAAATTTCCATGTTCTAATCTGTCACGAAGTCAAAAATATCGGCAGTATTTAAAGGTCATGTTTTGCGAAAAAAAAAAAAGAAATTAATTATTATCTCGAAGACGATGACCGATAGGTATATGAAGATATTGAGAGAAGTTATTAAGAAAATAATAAGGATTGTAAAAAAAATTAATATACAGGGTATTCCATTTAAAATATCAAAGTAGCTAGTACCTTTTAGTAGAACCGGCAACACTGCATAGTTAAAAATATTTTTAAAGGAGAGAGCACGTCCACTTATGCATGCAACCAAATTTTCAAAGTGATCCGTTGGTTGGTTCGTTCAAAACGTCTAATAGGCCATCCACTATCAATCACCCTGTATGTATACGAATATACACCTAACCTACAGAAAAGCATCAGAACCTTTTTTTTTGAACCTAGACCAACCCTGAACACCTTGCGTGTAGCGTGTTTTAATACACTGGGTAGGTATATTTACACTTAAAATTGTGCACAACTGTTAGTAAAACATCCAGTACCTATTTTTACAAATTATTAAACCACACTAAAGGCGGAAGGTTTAAATAATAAAACAAAAAATTCATACCATCAAATAATTAGCTTTCGCTCACCCGGTATTATTATTTAGAACGCTTGAAAACATGAAAATGAGGTATTAAAATAGGTATCGTCGACGTTCAGACCGGTTTAAATATGACTCATCAGACGCAGGCGACACCATCACCGAAACTTCGAACGCATTCGGCTTCTTTCGGAGATACCCTGGCGGGAATTTCGAATGCGGATTTGTTGGTGGCGTCAGAAATAGGCGCATGTCGGTCGGAAATGTCAAACAAGATATTATGTTACGTAACGGATTGGAACATTATATTGCTTCACTCAACTAAATAATGCTGTAACTAATAAATATAGACTTTATTGGTTAAACAGGCGCTAACACGGCATCTAATCCACCTTTTTGGTTCCAATTCGCCTTTTTCAAGTTCACCGGCCAATTATTTACCAGCCCTTTTTGAGTCGATCTACTTTAAAAAAAAAATAAAAGAGTTATAAAAAACTAAAAAAAAGTCGTAAGAAAACTAAAAAAGTCATTAAGAAAAAGTGCCCGAAACGGGAATCGATCCCGGGACCTATGGCATCACACCTAAATGTTATATCCACAGGACCACTCAATTGCTTCCAAATTTTAGTTAATCTGGTAACCGGAGGGTTTTATTACTTTTTATATACCTAATATTAGATATGCATTGAGACCATTATTGCTTAATTATTAAAATTATTATCAACCGTAAATTTGTAGTTCACACATAGGGTAGTAGCGATTAAAATTAGTTAAGGTAGGTACGGATTTAATTATTAAAAGAAAATATCGTTGTGAGAAGCTCTTCTTTTTTATTTCATAATTAAATTTACTTATGGAATGTGTGCGTCTCCTCATTTTTTGAATATTTTAATTCATTTTGTATACTGCATATTGTACCTTGAACACTGTAAATTTTGGTACAATTATATGCAAAGTCGGGTAACCAAGAAAATACTACTATATTTGGGGAATCTAGGAAAAAAAAACCCCGGAAAAAAAACCCCGGAAAAAATACCCCCGGAAAAAATACCCCCGGAAAAAAAACCCCCCGGAAAAAATACCCCCGGAAAAAAAACCCATAGGAAAAAATACCCCCGGAAAAAAAACCCCGATATAAAAACTTAGAACACGCGTGCGGAGTATACGAAGGTACGTAAAACTGGCGTCTACAGACAGGAATATCACTCTTGCTTCCTGGCTTCCTGGCTTCCGCATGCGCACATAATGCTGTAACTAATAATTATAGACTTTATTGGTTAAACAGGCGCTAACACGGCATCTAATCCACCTTTTTGGTTGCAATTCGGTATATGCTAGATATAAAAAAATTGTAATAATTATAGACTTATATTGGTTAAACAGCGCTAACACGGCATCTAATCCACCTTTTTTGTTCATATTCGCCTTTTTCAAGTTCACCGGCCAATTATTTACCAGACGCTAGTCGTATCGTTCTCTCTGTACCCGTTTGGTACAGCTTGTGGAGTTTCTTTTATATTTTTTTCCTATGGGTTTTTTTTCCGGGGGTATTTTTTCCGGGGGGTTTTTTTTCCGGGGGTATTTTTTCCGGGGGGTTTTTTTTCCGGGGGTATTTTTTCCGGGGGTATTTTTTCCGGGGTTTTTTTTCCGGGGGTTTTTTTTCCGTTTACCATATTTGGGACACCCGTGCTGCTCTCTGGCATGTAGTTACTGAACTAAGTTATCCATGCGATGGTGGTTGTCGAAGCTAACCCTTCGCCTAAAGCTTCAACATGGCAGACAAAAATCGTCTCATATGTCATAATATTTACTAAAGTGAGATCATTGACTGCAAACCGACGTTTTTCTTGTTGAAACTATGTAAATATGTTTGTTGTAATATTAGCTAGGAGCTTCACTATTTTTTATTTGATTTCGTGACAACAGATTTCAAATTGTTGCTATTTTTGTTAATTGATAACTGGACTATTTTGCAATATTTTATAATAAAAAATAGACGAACTCCCAGCCTCATGTTTTATCTTTAAACGTGCACCATCAAAATGCTTTGAAAATTCATAGTTTTTGAATTGATCTCTTTTGCGTTAGGTTCTGCAATTGATTTCTTATTTAACTCCCCTCTTAAGGTTAGAGAATATTGAAATTTTAAAAAATTAATTCAGAAGGCGTCTGTGTAAAGGAATGTAACTTCTGTTTAGATTAACTTGTGTATTTAAACAAAGGCAATTGTTTGAGGTGTTGGCCAAAAGCAGAAGAGGATCTCGAAAGGTGTTCTTTTTTACGGGTCCTTAATGGTCTTCAAGTACGACCAATATAGGTACTGTTACAAGAATTGCAATTTAATTTATAGATACCACTCTTAGAAAGATGTTCAATTTTATCCTTGGAATTTACAATGTGTGTTGCTAGACTGTTTTTGGTTTTGAAAGAAACACCGAGATTTGGGATTTATTGTGTAAGTATTTGTTTGATGTTAGAATTGGTGTTTTGATCGAGGAAAGGTATAGCAACATATTTTTTATCGATCTTAGTGGGAAGAGGGTATAACTCGTTTCTAATTCTTCTGCATTTTGTTTTTGAGATCAAGAAATCTATCATATTTGGGTCGTAGTTGTTATTGAGAGCTATTTGTCTTAATATATTTACTTTGTTCTGGTAGTTTTCTTTTCCCAAGTTTTTAATCCCAAACCTCAGTGTTTTTTTCAAAACCAAAAACCAAAAACTGAACATCTTTCTAAGAGTGGTATCTACAAATTAAATTGCAATTCTTGTAACAGTACCTATATTGGTCGTACTTAAAGACCATTAAGGACCCGTAAAAAAGAACACATTTCGAGATCCTCTTCTGCTTTTGGCCAACACCTCAAAATTTCTAATCATACTTTCAGTCCCTCCTCCAATTCAAAGATTATTCATGATATATCTTCCAAAAATTTCAACAGACTCGATTTTATGAAGGACATAGAGATTAATAAGAAATTACTGGACAATTGCCTTTGTTTAAATACACAAGTTAATCTAAACAGAAGTTACATTCCTTTAGACAGACGCCTTCTGAATTAATTTTTTAAAATTTTAATATTCTCTAACCTTAACTTAAATCTTCAAATTGCCCGCTTTTTATTCTCAACAACGTCAAGAAAGTCATTTCAATGACAAGACAAATTTAATCTTTCAATTTAAATAACCATCAACTTTCGACTCAAGAACACGTTCCACGTGCAGTAAAATTTTAATTATGAAAAAGAAAAATAAAAAACGATGGTTAATTAACAAAATTTAAAAGTGGTTCGTCCCAGTTGTTCGTCTTTTTACATATTTAATGTTAATTGTTTTTTACATAATAAGTTTTTACATTGTGCTGTTGATAGCCCAGTCAAGAAAAGTTAATTTTGTCAATGAAGTTTCCTGTTTCCTGACAAAGTGAGTAAAAACCAAAAAATACATTTCATATTATTTCTCATAACAAATTTTCAACAAATAAAATAGGTAAATAACTCAACTGATTTCACACAAATGTACATCAACTTTCTAACAACGACATTTTAAATAAATTTTACAATTGGATTTTTCTCGCTTATAGGAAGCACTGAAGATGGCCTAAGGCCGAAACCGCTCTGCTAATTTAAATCAATTTCAAGATTATACACTTAATACAAAAAACGACTGTTGTACCCTCTTATTTCAAAAAAGTGTACACAGCCCTACCTCATCAATTTAAAAATTGTTCCTGTATATGGTAATATTGCTGATAAATTAACTGGTACGATTAATATAACTTAACAATGTTTTTCTCTATTGCAGCATTGACGAACATCAAGATTGCATAATCCAGATCCAAGAGCAGCGGGATAGTTTGGTTAGTCAGAAACTTAAGGGGAACGTTGAGAGTGACTTGGGGATATTTCGTCAAAGAAATGTATACAAACACCGCCTTAGTAAGGGTTTAGAAAAAGTTAGGTTTAAATGTGATCAGTGTGATTATCAAAGCATTTGGAAAAGTAGTTTAAAGGCACACCTTCTCCAACATAGGGATCCAGAGAAAGTTAATATGTTTAAATGTAGTCAATGTGATTATCAAAGCATTCAGAAAGGTCATTTAAAGAGGCACCTTCTCCGACATAAGGATCCAGAGGAAGTTAATATGTTTAAATGTAGTCAGTGTGATTATCAAAACATTTGGAAAAGTAATTTAAAGGCGCACCTTCTCCTACATAAGGATCCAGAGGAAGTTAATATGTTTAAATGTAGTCAATGTGATTATCAAAGCATTCAGAAAGGTCATTTAAAGAGGCACCTTCTCCGACATAAGGATCCAGAGGAAGTTAATATGTTTAAATGTAGTCAATGTGATTATCAAAGCATTCAGAAAGGTCATTTAAAGAGGCACCTTTACCGACATAAGGATCCAGAGAAAGTTAATATGTTTAAATGTAGTAAATGTGATTATCAAAGCATTCAGAAAGGTCATTTAAAGAGGCACCTTCTCCGACATAAGGATCCGGAGGAAGTTAATATGTTTAAATGTAGCCAGTGTGATTATCAAAGCATTCACAAAAGTAGTTTAAAGAGCCACCTTCTCCGACATGAGATCCAGAGAAAGTTAATATGTTTAAATGTAGTCAATGTGATTATCAAAGCATTCAGAAAGGTCATTTAAAGAGGCACCTTCTCCGACATAAGGATCCAGAGAAAGTTAATATGTTTAAATGTAGTAAATGTGATTATCAAAGCATTCAGAAAGGTCATTTAAAGAGGCACCTTCTCCGACATAAGGATCCAGAGGAAGTTAATATGTTTAAATGTAATCAGTGTGATTATCAAAGCATTCAGAAAGGTTGTTGAAAGGCGCACCTTCTCCAACATAAGGAGCCAGAGGAAATTAATATGTTTAAATGTAGTCAGTGTGATTATTAAAGCATTCAGGAATTTAATTTAAAGAAGCACCTTCTCCGACATAAGGATCCAGACGAAGCTAATATGTTTAAATGTAGTCAGTCTGATTATCAAAGCATTCACAAAGGTAGTTTAAAGAGGCACCTTCTCCGACATAAGGATCCAGAAGAATTTAATATGTTTAAATGTAGTCAGTGTGATTATCAAAGCATTCACAAAGATACTTTAAATCCAGATCCAACAGCAGCGGGATAGTTGGGTTAGTCAGAAACTTAAGGGGAACGTTGAGAGTGACTTGGAGATATTTCGTCAAAGAAATGTATACAAACACCGCCTTAGTAAGGGTTTAGAAAAAGTTAGGTTTAAATGTGATCAGTGTGATTATCAAAGCATTTGGAAAAGTAGTTTAAAGGCACACCTTCTCCAACATAGGGATCCAGAGAAAGTTAATATGTTTAAATGTAGTCAATGTTATTATCAAAGCATTCGGAAAGATAATTTAAAGAGGCACCTTCTCCAACATAAGGATCCAGAGGAAGTTAATATGTTTAAATGTAGTCAGTGTGATTATCAAAACATTTGGAAAAGTAATTTAAACGCGCACCTTCTCCTACATAAGGATCCAGAGGAAGTTAATATGTTTAAATGTAGTCAATGTGATTATCAAAGCATTCAGAAAGGTCATTTAAAGAGGCACCTTCTCCGACATAAGGATCCAGAGGAAGTTAACATGTTTAAATGTAGTCAATGTGATTATCAAAGCATTCAGAAAGGTCATTTAAAGAGGCACCTTTACCGACATAAGGATCCAGAGAAAGTTAATATGTTTAAATGTAGTAAATGTGATTATCAAAGCATTCAGAAAGGTCATTTAAAGAGGCACCTTCTCCGACATAAGGATCCGGAGGAAGTTAATATGTTTAAATGTAGCCAGTGTGATTATCAAAGCATTCACAAAAGTAGTTTAAAGAGCCACCTTCTCCGACATGAGGATCCAGAGAAAGTTAATATGTTTAAATGTAGTCAATGTGATTATCAAAGCATTCAGAAAGGTCATTTAAAGAGGCACCTTCTCCGACATAAGGATCCAGAGGAAGTTAATATGTTTAAATGTAATCAGTGTGATTATCAAAGCATTCAGAAAGGTTGTTGAAAGGCGCACCTTCTCCGACATAAGGAGCCAGAGGAAATTAATATGTTTAAATGTAGTCAGTGTGATTATTAAAGCATTCAGGAATTTAATTTAAAGAAGCACCTTCTCCGACATAAGGATCCAGACGAAGTTAATATGTTTAAATGTAGTCAGTCTGATTATCAAAGCATTCACAAAGGTAGTTTAAAGAGGCACCTTCTCCGACATAAGGATCCAGAAGAATTTAATATGTTTAAATGTAGTCAGTGTGATTATCAAAGCATTCACAAAGATACTTTAAATCCAGATCAAACAGCAGCGGGATAGTTGGGTTAGTCAGAAACTTAAGGGGAACGTTGAGAGTGACTTGGGGATATTTCGTCAAAGAAATGTATACAAACACCGCCTTAGTAAGGGTTTAGAAAAAGTTAGGTTTAAATGTGATCAGTGTGATTATCGAAGCATTTGGAAAAGTAGTTTAAAGGCACACCTTCTCCAACATAGGGATCCAGAGAAAGTTAATATGTTTAAATGTAGTCAATGTGATTATCAAAGCATTCGGAAAGATAATTTAAAGAGGCACCTTCTCCAACATAAGGATCCAGAGGAATTTAATATATTTAAATGTAGTCAGTGTGATTATCAAAGCATTCACAAAGGTAGTTTAAAGACGCACCTTCTCCGACATAAGGATCCAGAGAAAGTTAATATGTTTAAATGTAGTCAATGTGATTATCAAAGCATTCGGAAAGATAATTTAAAGAGGCACCTTCTCCAACATAAGGATCCAGAGGAATTTAATATATTTAAATGTAGTCAGTGTGATTATCAAAGCATTCACAAAGGTAGTTTAAAGACGCACCTTCTCCGACATAAGGATCCAGAGGAAGTTAACATGTTTAAATGTAGTCAATGTGATTATCAAAGCATTCAGAAAGGTCATTTAAAGAGGCACCTTCTCCGACATAAGGATCCAGAGGAAGTTAATATGTTTAAATGTAATCAGTGTGATTATCAAAGCATTCAGAAAGGTTGTTGAAAGGCGCACCTTCTCCGACATAAGGAGCCAGAGGAAATTAATATGTTTAAATGTAGTCAGTGTGATTATCAAAGCATTCAGGAATTTAATTTAAAGAAGCACCTTCTCCGACATAAGGATCCAGACGAAGTTAATATGTTTAAATGTAGTCAGTCTGATTATCAAAGCATTCACAAAGGTAGTGTAAAGAGGCACCTTCTCCGACATAAGGATCCAGAAGAATTTAATATGTTTAAATGTAGTCAGTGTGATTATCAAAGAATTCATAAAGATACTTTAAAGAGGCACCTTCTCCGACATAAGGATCCAGAGGAATTTAATATATTTAAATGTAGTCAGTGTGATTATCAAAGCATTCACAAAGGTAGTTTAAAGACGCACCTTCTCCGACATAAGGATCCAGAGGAAGTTAATATGTTTAAATGTAGTCAGTGTGATTATCAAAGCATTTACAAAGGTAGTTTAAAGAGGCACCTTCTCCGATATAAGGAGCCAGAGAAAGTTAATAAGTTTAAATGAAGTCAATGTGATTATCAAAGCATTCAGAAAGATAGTTTAAAGACGCACCTTCTCCGACATAAGGCTCCAGAGGAAGTCGATATGTTTAAATGTAGCCAGTGTGATTATCAAAGCATTCACAAAGGTAGTTTAAAAAGGCACCTTCTCCGACATTAGGGACCAGAGAAAGTTAATATTTTAAATGTAGTTAGTGTGATTATCAAAGCATTCAGAAATGCAATTTAAAGGCGCACCTTCTCCGACTTAAGGAGTCAGAGAAAGTTAATATGTTAAAATGTAGTCAGTGTGATTATCAAAGCATTCACAAAGGTGCAATAAAGAGGCACCTTCTCCGACATAAGGATCTAGAGGAAGTTAATAAGTTTAAATGTAGTCAATGTTACTATCAAAGCATTTAGAAAGGTTATTTAAGGACGCATCTTCTGCGACATAAGGATCCAAAGGAAATTAATATGTTTAAATGTAGTCAGTGTGATTATCAAAGCATTCAGAAATGCAATTTAAAAGCGCACCTTCTCCGACATAAGGAGTCAGAGAAAGTTAATATGGTAAAATGTAGTCAGTGTGATTATCAAAGCATTCACAAAGGTGCATTAAAGAGGCACCTTCTCTGACATAAGGATCTAGAGGAAGTTAATAAGTGTAAATGTAGTCAATGTTATTATCAACGCATTTAGAAAGGTTATTTAAGGACGCATCTTCTCCGACATAAGGATCCAAAGGAAATTAATATGTTTAAATGTAGTCAGTGTGGTTATCAAAGCATTCGGAAAGATAATTTAAAGGTGCACCTTCTCCGACATGAGGATCCAGAGGAAATTAATGTTTAAATGTAGTCAGTGTAATTATCGATGCATTGAAAGAGGTGAATTAAAGGCGCACCTTCTCCAACATAAGGATCTAGAGGAAATTAATACATTTAAATGTAATCAGTGTGATTTTTAAAGTATTCGGAAACGTGATATAAAGAGGCACCTTCTCCGACTTAGAGATCCAGAGGCAGTTAATATGTAAAATTTATAGAATGAAACACTTCCAGAATTTCACTAACTTGTATTTAAAATATGACAATTCTTTCGCCAACACTGTGGCTTCTTCAGATGTTTATAACCAAATGAATATAACACCAAAGTATATTACACCACCCTAAGTGCCTAATTAGAAATTATATACAATGGAGTTAATAATTAAGATTTATTAACCGACAATTTAGTCGTTTAATATGTAATAAAATAATTATAATAATGAAAAAGGTTTAATAACGCGAAATTCCCTTAATCCAACTGTTCATTTAGTATTAAATTCTAAAGACTTATTGTTTTCGCTCAATAAATGTTTAGCATAATTGGAATTTTATTTTCTCTTTAAAAAACTAACTTTATGTTCCTTTATTCTGCTCTGGAATGACCGTTAAATGTAGTGTGATTCTCTGACATAAGGAACCAGGGGAAGTCGATAGATTTAAATGTGCGTTTAGCAATTGCTACTTGAATTAAATTAATTTGCATAGGCTTGATTGACAAATAGTTCGCTCTATCACACTCTTTTATTTTTAACAAGTTTTATATTAGTTTGATTGATTAGTATTTGTATATAATAATATCTGATTATGGTCAAAATTATCAATGTCCTGTTAACTTTACGGAAGGAATGGACTTGGCACCACACTCGTTGGACAAAAATGTTGACAGTTGTCATTTTACAGAGCTGGAAACTGATTTTTTTAAGTACTGTGGTCATTTCTCTTTAAAAATAACGTGCAATAATCTATTCTGATACATTTTCGAATCGAAGTATGCCGCATAAAGGAACCATTGAAACAATCAATCACACAACTTGGAAAAGTGTTGTCAATAGCACATTGTTAACGAAATAAAAACGACTGGTGTTTTACAGTACTATTCTGATTTATTATTTCAAAAACGTGTTAGATAAAGAATTTATTTTCTTCGAAAACGGCTGATTTAATCGAAACGAATCTAATGCATTTTTAACGAGGAATGACGAGAACATTAAAAAATCCGTTTTCAGCTCTGTAAAATGATACCTGTCAAAATTTTGACCCAACAAGTGTGGTGACCAGTCCGTTCCTGACTTTCCTGGAGATGTAAATCATCTACTGTAGTATCGTTTTATGAGTCTTTATGGCCTCTATAAAATATTAAAATGTCGTTAAATTATACTTGTCGGTCCAAAAGTTACACCAAAAAAAGTAAATCGCTGGGTACCCCTTTGGGGCTCTGTATCTCCGTTAAGGATCACTTTAGGTTGAATTTTACTTTGTTACTGCCACGTCAAGACAGAATTTCTTCCAGGTCTTTGTTGACATGTGAGACTTCTTGCTGCCTATAGAGATGAGCAATGCCCGCGTACGTTTGAGTATCCAAAGCAAAGGTTGAAACAAGTTTGCTATCGTCAGTTTAGCTTTATTATCTTATTTTGAACTAGATCTTTAAGTCCATCGTCTTTAAAAGTTAACACGAATACCATGTAGGCAACATAGATGAAGTTTAAACCATTAACAATAATAATTTACCTACCCGCACTAACCAACAGCTGAGTTCGTCAATAAGTATGGTCAACTACCTATGTATTTATATTCTGGTTTCGACATGGCTTTTATCTCTTTGTCCGCAGTGGTGTTTCTTATCATCAAAGACTTTGATGTAATATGGTTTAAAACATCAATGCAGAGAATCCCCCAGTTCATTTGCTGCCTTTACCTGTCACCGAGCGATACTTATTAAAGTGCGTTTCAACCGAAGGAGCAAGAGCAAGCACGCATTCTTTATATTTGCTTGATTGGTCGAAACCGACTTACGAGCGTGCAAGCACGTTCTCGCTCGTGCACGAATGTAATCGGGACGGTGTCGGTACTTCAAAGAGAAGTTTTGCTCGTAGGTGTTTTGGTTGAAAAGAGTTTAGCAGCAAACCAACGCGCGCGCTAAAATACTTAATTTTGAAAAGTTTATGTTAATTAATTTGTGTTGTTATGGAGTGGAGTAATGAAGAAATGCTGCAATTAATTGACGAATACCGCATAAGACCTGTGCTAGGGGGTCCTACAATTTTTTTTCTTCTTCTTTTGTCCTTGAGCATTGCTCATTTAGCCACAAACAGTGATCCTACAAATAACTTATTTAAAAATCGCAAAAAAAACTTGGAAGGACTTGGCAAAACTATTTAAAACACGGTCGAAATTAAAAGAAAAATTAATTCTCTTTTGGCTTCATTCAGACGCGAAAAACAGAAGGTAGTACTCAAACCATCTGGATCGGCAACTGAGGAAATATATAAAACAAAATGGTTCGCATTTTCAAGCTTTGGTTTTTTAATGGACAAAAATAAACCAAAGCATACCCAAAATAGGGATGAGCTAAGTAAAATTTTATTATTGCAACATTAAAAAATAAGTTTTAGATAAATGATAATAGAGTGGGTGATGATAGATTTTCGGTCACGATTTTCTCATTTATGCTTTTAAGATCATCGAAATAAGTTACATAAGAGTAAATTTTCCCCTTGGAGGCAACATTGCAAAATGAATTTGTAAAAATGGGGCTCGTTCTACATATTTTTCAGTAAGGCCTTGTTCATAAACCGATTATTAAGCACCGATTTTGCATAACCAATGACGTCGCAATGTATAACTAAAACAATCGTGACCGAAAATCTATCCAAAGGTTATGATTGCATACAATTGCTTGTTAAACATGTGCACAAATAGACTATATTTTCATTATTATTATTCACACAAATCCTGCTATGGAACACGCCCAATATCAGTAGCAAAATATTCTGCAAATGCCTTTCTGTCATCATAGCAGGCGGCTGTCGATTTTCGAGGAATCCGTTCCAAGGACAATAAAGATGTTAAGTTCTTACTTTCTTTTCGCCAAGCTCCGTCGACTATTTTCCCATCTATTGATCAAATATTTCAGGTGGAGAATAAAGATTTCGTGAATGTTTGCTTTTTCTGAAAAAGTTATGAAGGTAAACACAAGCCAAAATAACTTTTTCTGCTTTTCCAGGCTCCAAAAGCATTGGTTTGCACAAGACCCGGAACACGGCAGATAAAATTCCAAAAGCATTTTCAACTAATATTCTGGCTCTTGAAAGCCGGTAATTAAATATTCTTTCTATGGATCCTTTCTCCTGAACTCCTGCGTATGGTTTAAGAATGTGATACTGCATAGCAAAAGCTTTATCGGCAACAAATACATAAGGCACTGGCTTTTGCCTGCCCTTCAATATATGTTCTGAAGGCAAATGTAAATTATTATGTTGCAATTTGTGGAAAAAAATTGTATTTCGGAATACACCACCATCAGAAATTCTTCCTTGACATCCGACATCCGCATATAGGAAGCAATAATCTGCATCAATCAAGGCCATTAACACGATACTGAATGTAGATTTGTTGTTAAAAAAAATCGCTGCGGTAATTGACGCTTGAAGTACTACATGTTTCCCATCAAGGGCACCACAGCAGTGAGGGAAATTCCACTGTTCTTCAAAACGTACTGCAACCTGTAACCATTCTTTTTCGGATTGGGGAATCTGAAAAAAAATTCTTAATGTAGATTTGTTTTTAAGATGGATGATGAGACTAACGGGGAAGATGGAATAATACAAGGAACTGAAGCTATAGAAGAAGAAATTACGAGCAATAATATATACATATGGTATTAATGACAAAACTGAAGAACAGGTAAATTTTAACACTCCTACTAATTTACAACAAAGAAGCCAGAAGCGAAAGGAGTTTCTGACACCAAATAAAAGTAGCTCGTCTAAAAAAGCGAGAAATGAAGATGCCCTGATGATGGAGGCATACAATGCCTTAAAAACACTTTCCAGCCAAAAACCGCAACGGGACAGCAATACAATTTTTGGCGAGTACATAGCTGAAAAATTAAGATCTTACGATAAGCCTACATGCGCTGAAATACAACACTGTTTTTCCAGCATAATGTTCGAGGCAGATATGCGCCAATATACAACGAAGTCGTTTGTTCCTCCGAGTATGACGTATACTTCGTCCTCACCAGCACAATGGTCGGGTTACGCATCATCAGTATCGTCTCCAGCGCAGTCACCATCAATGACGTATATACCATTACAATCGCCTCAAAGTCAACACGAAAGTTACTTAACAATAGTGCCCTTGCCATGTTTGTCGGCACGAAATGAAATGTTATCAACAGATGTAGATGGTAGGTACATATCCACAATCTAATATTGCCACTTAAATAAGCACTTTCGCAGATGAAACTTAAATGTCAATGTTCAAAACCCAATCAGAACTTATTTTCAGTTTCTTTCTTCCTGCCAAAAAATATGTCTCCTTTTTTTTCGTTTTTTTTAGGTGTTAGGTGTTATAGTTTTGCAATAAATGTTTTGTTTTCGTATTTTTTTTTATATTTTGTTTTTGTATTAAATATCTTATTAAATTTAAAAATATCTTTTTTTCTTACCTTTATATATTGGCGTAAAGCTTCAACAATGGCATCACAAACTTCGGGAATTATTCTGGAAATACTTGCTTTAGACATTTTAAACAAATATATTAGGCTACTATATGAATCCCTAAAAATCGTATTGTTAACGCTAATCTCTCTCTAGCCGATATTGCTGTTCTGTAATTTGTGTCTTGTTTCATTATTTTTGGCTCAATTAATTTTAAAAGAGCTTGGAAGTCTGTTAGCGACATTCTGCAAAATTTTTTAAATCATTCTGACTTTTCCGCCTCCAAATCTTGCAGCAATTGGTCGCCTCCATAAAATTGCCGATTTCTAAATAAAGTTGTCATCCACCATCTTGCCTTTTTCTTCTTTTTTTCTTATCGCTTGCGAATTATTATAATTAAAGCTCTTACTAACGCCAAATTTTTATTTTGTTCCATTTTTAACTCACAATTTTATCGGACGCACCCACACCCGGATCATCCACGAATCTGAGCACACGTTTGCGCGCTCGTTTGATTAATTGATTTAGCTTCGCGAGCCTGCATTGCCGCGAGCAAATTAAAAAAGGGCAAGCATATATTTGCTCTTGCTTGCTCCTTCGGTGGAAACGCACCTTTAGACGAGATACTTTTACCTCGTCTAAGGCCTGTACGCTTGCAACTTTGCAATCAGCTGCTGACTCTTTGCATTGCATCGAATTAGAGCATGCGCTATTTTTATGTCATATGGCATGCAATTTTTGTGTGAAATCATAGGTACCAACAGAGAAAAATTAAAAATATCCATTGATCCATGCAAAGCAAAGTCAACCCAAGGTAAACTAAAATATTTCTTTGTTTGTTCAGTAATCAGTTTATTTATCTTATTTCAAAATTTTAACACCCTGTATCTTTCAAACAACGCATCTGCGGACCCATGTTGATAGGATATTTGTCTTATTTTGGGGGCAGGAATTACCACACGAGCGATGCTAGATGTTTTTTGAAACACCCTGTACGATTATAATGATAACATTTCTAATCGAATGAGATATCTTATATTTAAAAATCAATTTTAGAACCAAAGTTATTTTTAAGGTAAGAAATATATATCTTAAAATATAATAGTTTATATGTATATCTTAAAATTCTGCTGCCTCTGGCACATCCATTTCACTGAAACTAAAACACATTTTTTTAGTAAAGTAATTTCATGTTTAATATTGAAGATAAAGGCGTAGGTATGGGATTTCAACAAACGAAGGCTATTTGTCCTAGAAACAAAAGATGTCATAAAAGAAAATGTGTTTTTTAAGGCACCCCCTATTATTTGTCTGTTTCCGTTTAGCCTAGCGGGAACATCGGATATTATTAAAATACTATTCTTAAACTTCAAATCAGGTTAAAATTCCCATTAGATCTCTCAAAATAAAAAAACAAAGATTTTATGGCCCCCTCTATTTAATACAAAAAATAAAAGATAAACATAAAAATTATATGTCTAATCTGATATACTTAAGTGCTATATATTTTTGAAAAGCCAAAAAAATATAAGTTAAATTAAATTACCTTGCACAAAAACTATAAATATTTAAACAACGTTTACGTTTGTCCGAAAAAAACAAACATATTTAAAAAAAGCTACCACTGGCTACATAATAATCCGTTTTTCCATTCTCGATAGGTTACACAACAACTGAGATATGAGGGGTGCCCGTATCTTGAAAACGAAGAGGACTAGAGAATTCTGTTTATGGCATCATTTGTTTCTAGAAAAAGTAGCATAGTTTGTCGAAACCCTATCTTATACTACCTATTGTTTGCATTTATTTATTTATTTTAGATTTATTTCTTTCCCAAAAAGCCCTGGTCAAACTCATTCAGTCAAGAAAGTTTTGTTTTCAAAGTTAATTTATATATTTAGAACTTCTTTTAAAATTATAAAAAATAATTACCAATAAAATATTTTAAATTTTTAACACAAGAAAGACACTTACCTTTGTGACGAGTTGCTCTTGCCAGTTAATCGTGACTTTGCAGTGGCTACGAACAAGAAAATAGATTTTTTCATAGAATCATCAGACACAGGATGCCTTTTTCTAATCTCAGCTAAAATAAATTATTTAAATCTTTAATTTTCATTGAATAATAAGAAAGACCCTAATATTAAGTAGGTACTTATCCTATCTTTTCCTAACAAACATTACTCTTAATTTCTTTCCCTATTTATTTTCTTTATCTTAGTTATGGGGTTGACAAAAAATGTGTATGTATGGTTTATCAGTATTAATATTTTGCTAGAGTAAAATGTAACTTAATTTTACCTATCCAACAACATGTTAATAAAATAAAAAATTAACGAAATAGTCCATTTCATGTCAAAGCCAAAACTGCATTAAAAAGTAAGGCAGTGAAAAAGTCAAAAGGTAAAAGTAAAATGAGGTAAGAAAATTCATAATAATTGTAGTTGTTCTATTACTATGTAGGTTATTAGTATTCTACCAAAAATTAAAACTTGACTAATATACTTACCAAAAACAACTTGATATATTTTCATGTTGCAAAACCGAACTTTTTTCTTTTTCCCTTGTCCACCGTAGAGTAGAGCTAATTCCTTGGAGAAAAGCTTTTGCATTGCCATGTACACACTTTTATGTGAAGTATTCCCTCCTGCTAATAAGCATTGTTTGCAACTTGACATTCTTGTTATTGCTATATAATTTAAGACGTAACTTATTTATTTGCTTTTTTTTTATTTTTTACAATATAAAGAATTACGTTGCTTATCCATTACTAACAATATCCTTGAACTAATAGGAAAAATATATAGATATACATTCATTAGGTACCTACTTACTGATATAGATAACGATTTAGTAATAACGATCCAAGATCATAACTTGTAAAATTATTAGATGTCGATAATAATGGCGGAACCGTGGCGTGGGCTTTAAAAACATTGACAAAATCACAATAAAATACTTCAATTTCCACTAATACTATTATTGTACGATAAGTAATAAGTAGGTACGTTACAACAGCATTCACAGACGACAAGAATCAATAAAACGCGGCAACAAAGTGTAATAAATAATAAAAATGCCGGAATCATACGATACTACCACCTCAACTTGACAAAACACACATCAAAATGGCTTCCCAATCGCCACACCATTAGGGATGCGCGATACGATACGATATTTTTGAGTATCGATATTTTACCTTCCGATACCCGATATTTTGTATCGATATTTTTTATTCGATATATAATGAGTATCGAAATATTTTACCCTGTATCGTTCAGATAGTATCGATACATCCCAAAATTCCAAAACCCACAATTTTATTAATTTTATGATGCGGTTTGCAAAACAGCAAACCTCGAGCGGGAAATGCCCGGTCCGACCTTGAAGACTATAAATAGTACCAGTTACTAGTATACCTACCTAAGGAAAAATAACATTACCGCTTATTTTTTTTTTTTTTTAAACGTTAAAAATCGTAAAACAAAAAATAACAACGCGGATCGAAAAAGTATCGATATTTAGGGTATCGATATTTTTCAACCGATATTTTATTGCATCGATACTCTACCATACGATCCGGATCGATACAAAAGATCGATACTTTCAGCGTATCGGAACATCCCTACACACCATCCGCTGCAGTGTTCTTTTGGCAGTAATTTAGCGTACTGGCGGCGGCGCGCGGCGGTCTATTTGCGACAATCGTAGCTTATTGGTTCAAAATCAAGGATTAGTGAGTATGATGAGAGACGCAAAAAGTTGAAAAGTTTCAAATTGTGTTTGGCGAATTCCATTGGTAATATCAGTGCGGCACGAGTGCAAAATTCGTAAACCATTGGACAGTTCAGTGCAAGTATTTGTAAACCATTGGGAAACCCATATCTACTAAATGTTACAATATAAATATTACTTTTCAAACATATGCAAAATATTTATCAAAAAATATTTTTAACCAAATATTTAATAAATATTTAGTATAAGTTACAATATAAATATGAATTTTCAAACATATACAAAATATTTATAAAATATTTCATAAAAAATATCTTAAATCAAATATTTAATAAATATCTACTAAATGTTACAATACAAATATTACTTTTCAAACATTTATAAAATATTTATCAAAAAATATTGTTAACAAAATCATTAATAAATATTTACTATAAGTTACAATATAAATATGAATTTTCAAACATATACAATATATGTATCAAATATTTCATAAGAAATATCGTAAACCAAATATTTAATAAATATCTACTAAATGTTACAATATAAATAATATTACTTTTCAAACATACACAAAATATTTATGAAATATGTAATGAAAAAGATTGTAAACAAAATATTTAATAAATATTTACTATATGTTACAAAACAAATATTACTTTTCAAACATATAAAAAATATTTATATATTATTTTCTAAAAAATATTGTAAACCAAATATTTAATAAATATTTCTTTTAGATAACAAATATTTAAAAAACATATAATATTTCTTTAACATTAAAAAAATATTTAATGAATATTTGATGCTATTGGGGGAGCTTAGCTCCGGTCGCCTAACTACCTGTTTACAAGAAAAATAAATTCATCACTACCTAAGATGGTTAAAATTACACAAAAATTGAAACGAGTCTGGCTGTTTTCGTGATATTCTGGTGTGTTTTTTTTTCTTACTTGAAAACCAAGCACCATCAATGAAAAAAGGGCGTGGCACACAAACATTTTTCGCCGGCCGGCGGCGCCATTCTTTTCCAGCTCCCCCCTGAACTTATTTTCTGGTTGCGCCACTGATTGAATCTATGCAGAGATTTCTTTCTTTTCCGGTAGTTTCTGCAATCTTAGTTTGTAATTTAGTACTAACAGCGTTAGTCAAAATACGCCAAATTTTGCTTCATAATTCACCGCTCGTTGTGGCATATAGCCCAGAGAATAGATGTTTTAGCATAATTTGGTTAACCCTTATTATATGAGGTCTCGGCAAGTAGCTAGAGAACAAAGTTCTTACATATATACATATTTATCGAGAGGGTAGTCGTTGCTGACTAGTTGAGAAATACACTAGTAAATATTGGGGACTGCAGCAAATGAAAGAGTACTCTTTAAAGTTATTCCAAGCTTTCGGAAATCGTAAATTTTATTTCCATCTTCAGGGAGACTACAAATTTACATAAAATAATATTAGGAGATTTATTTTATGGAAGTAGTCCATCTCACAGTGGAGTAATATTTTAAGTGAGGAATGAAACACAAAGTCTGCTCCACTAATTTAATAAAAAAGTTCAGATCAACATCCCAAACATGTTTCGAAGGTATAAACCTTCATCTTCAGTGGGTAATTATTAAGATGTTATTTATGAAGAGACCAATGACATTTTTAAATGTATTTAAACTAATGTTGCAGAAAAATTCTTTTTAAGAAGACATATGTAACTTTAATTAGAAAACTAATACATATATTTAAATTAAAGTAAAATTTTTTTATTTTATAAAATAAAGTGAATTTAAAATAAATTTGGTTTTATTTTAAATTTATTAAAAAACCCAAATTTTACTGGGAAAATGTAATAGGGTACGACCATCATGGTGGAGTCGTACCAAAATGGTCATTTTGGTACGACTCCACCATGATGGTCGTACCCTATTACATTTTCCCAGTAAAATTTGGGTTTTTTAATAAATTTAAAATAAAACCAAATTTATTTTAAATTCACTTTATTTTATAAAATAAAAAAATTTTACTTTAATTTAAATATGTATTAGTTTTCTAATTAAAGTTACATATGTCTTCTTAAAAAGAATTTTTCTGCAACATTAGTTTAAATAAATTTAACAATGTCATTGGTCTCTTCATAAATAACATCTTAATAATTACCCACTGAAGATGAAGGTTTATACCTTCGAAACATGTTTGGGATGTTGATCTGAACTTTTTTATTAAATTAGTGGAGCAGACTTTGTGTTTCATTCCTCAATTAGGAGATTTGTTCAAATTAATAATTAAATGTTTTTACTTACAACTTTGGTGAGATTGTTCATATAGATGTTAATATAATAATTATTAATAAAAGACATTCGAACAGAAAAACGTGTTGAAAATCCAAGTCAATCATAAATACAACTACAGTTCAGAAATAATATTAAAAACATTGTATATGGACGAAGAAACACACAATTTAAAATAAAATCAAACTTAGTTGTTCACATTTTTAAAAAATTCGTTAATTATTTGAAATTATGGAAATATTAAGCGGGAAAACATGACTTGCGTGTCACCATCTTAAGTGACTGAATAGGTTAGGAAATACTGTCGTTTTTATATGTCATTGAAATTTGTCAGAATTATTTATAATGCGGTTTGTATCAAGATAATATTGAATTGAGAAGATTCGGATTTAAGTGTTATCATGCAGCATACTTGAAAAATCGTTGTACTGCATTATACGAGGTTCGAAATGTTATTATTGATATTGGTATTGATTGTTAGTAAATTTTTGTCTAAATGAAGCAGGTATGAGTAGATTACACTTAAATGTTGGATATCCGTTCTTTTATTCATACTATTAGGTTCCTGTGCAATAAATGTCATTTCCAAAAACAATCTTTTTTTATAGTTAGTTTGTGAGGTTAAAATCTCAGCTGAATTGAAATTAATGTTATGGTCCAAATTATTTGCATGTTCTGCAAGGGCACATCTCTCTGGATGGTGTCTACAGTCACTCTTGTGGTTCGTGATCCTACTAGACAAGGGTCTAGTAGTTTGACCTATGTATACTTTATTGCAGTCTGCACAAGGGATTTTGTAGACAACATCTGATAATTGATTAGACTGTGTTTTGTCTTTGATTTTTGAGTGAATAGAGTTTATTGTGAGTACAGGTTTGTATGCAATCTTTATATCATTGATTTCTCTGAATAGTCTAGATAATTTTGGGGAGACTTCCTTTATGTAAGGAATGAATGAACGGATATCCAACATTTAAGTGTAATCTACTCATACCTGCTTCATTTAGACAAAAATTTACTAACAATCAATACCAATATCAATAATAACATTTCGAACCTCGTATAATGCAGTACAACGATTTTTCAAGTATGCTGCATGATAACACTTAAATCCGAATCTTCTCAATTCAATATTATCTTGATACAAACCGCATTATAAATAATTCTGACAAATTTCAATGACATATAAAAACGACAGTATTTCCTAACCTATTCAGTCACTTAAGATGGTGACACGCAAGTCATGTTTTCCCGCTTAATATTTCCATAATTTCAAATAATTAACGAATTTTTTAAAAATGTGAACAACTAAGTTTGATTTTATTTTAAATTGTGTGTTTCTTCGTCCATATACAATGTTTTTAATATTATTTCTGAACTGTAGTTGTATTTATGATTGACTTGGATTTTCAACACGTTTTTCTGTTCGAATGTCTTTTATTAATAATTATTATATTAACATCTATATGAACAATCTCACCAAAGTTGTAAGTAAAAACATTTAATTATTAATTTGAACAAATCTCCTAATATTATTTTATGTAAATTTGTAGTCTCCCTGAAGATGGAAATAAAATTTACGATTTCCGAAAGCTTGGAATAACTTTAAAGAGTACTCTTTCATTTGCTGCAGTCCCCAATATTTACTAGTGTATTTCTCAACTAGTCAGCAACGACTACCCTCTCGATTAATATCAGGTATGGGGTTTTACCAGACCATCTCGGCTACATATGGAGACGGAGCAGTAAGGGTGTTGAAACTGTGGGTCAAAACCAAGATGAAATTGGCTAAAGAATACAACCGCAGATCCTTTCTTCTACAATGCAGACAAAAGGAGATCAGGCCACAACATATTACAGCTTCTACAGGCCTAGTGGAGAATCTACTCCTTAGACAAGACGCACATAATGCAGTGGAATACAATCGTAGGTTGGGAAATAAATTAATAAATATTGAAATAAACACTAACCATAGAATCATAAACAAACTTGAAACATCGTTAACTTCATTAAAAAATGATATTATCAATCAAACTAATGAGGCCATTTATAACAACTTTTCTGGTAGACAACATAGTAACTATAACAGACTTTTCTATAAAATTAAAACTAAAAATATCAATAAGTTAAATAAATTACATAACAATCAAATCAATAAAATACTAAACACTAAACCTCAATGGATAAAAAATATTTCAGACACACAAATTCCGACTGATGTACAGAGTTTTTTATCTCTAGGCCCAAAATTTAGCATTGAGCCTACTCTAGGCAAAGATATATCAATTAAAAATGTTTTAGCAGATATTGATTACATCACTTCTTCTATTGATGATGCATCCCTCAGAAACATCACAATAGCACGAGCGACAAATGTCATTACCAACCACATACATACTAACATAAAACAAAATTCATTAATCCATAATCTATACAATAAATCAAAAAAGTTTCTTAAAGATAACCCTAATCTAATTTTAACAAGATCAGACAAGGGTAATGTTACAGTGGTCATGAACAAAACACAATATATTCAATTGTCAGACGACATTATCAGTAACAATTCATCCTACACTAAATTACGTAATGACCCTACATCGTCTATTCAAACCAAATGTAACAATTTAATAAAAAAACTACATAATACCAACCAAATAGATGAACCTACAAAAAAGAAACTAACTAACTACAAGGGCATTTCTCCAAAATTTTATTCACTTCCAAAAATTCATAAACCCACTCTTTCAGTAAGACCTATTGTCGCGTCCATAGGCGCACCCACCGAGTTTATTGCAGGTTTTATTACAGACATTCTCACAAAAGCATATGATTATAATAATGAATATTACATCAGAGATTCCTCTGAAATAGCCAACACTTACAATAACTTACAATTGCCTACAAATTATGTCCTGGCAAGCTTGGACGTGGTCTCCCTCTTCAGCAACGTTTATCTTGACGCTGCAAAAAAAGCGATTCACAAAAATTGGCACCGCATCAGTAATTTCTGCAATATCAACAGAGAAACTTTTTTAGACATAATATCATTTCTATTCGAAAATACTTACTTTTCTTTCAATAATTCTTTCTATAGACAAACTTTTGGAACACCTATGGGTGCATCAATATCACCTATTTTGGCTAACTATGTTATGGACGACCTGTTGGACGTTGTCTTACCAGTTCTTTCTTTCAAACCCTTCTTTTTAAAAAAATATGTTGACGATATCATCCTTGCACTTCCTGCAGATGGCATAACTGAAATAGTAGAGACTCTCAATGACTATGATCAATATATTCAGTTCACAATAGAAACGGAAGATGACTCTCATTCAGTTCCGTTCCTAGATACCAGATTTATACGCAATATAGACAACACAATTGCCATAGACTGGTACCAAAAACCTTGTAGTGCAGGTAGATATTTAAACTATCATTCCTACCATAAACACAGCGTTAAAGTGAACTTAATAAAACAAATGAAAACGAGAGTTTCGAAAATTTCACATCCATCTTTCCTAAATAAGAACCTTAAAATCCTCCTCCAACTATTCATCAATAACTCATACCCTGCCACCCTGGTAAAAAAGATACTGTTCAGCACGTCTTCCACCATAACACACCCAACCAGCATAAATACATACATAAGACGTTTTAAGTACGTACTAGTCGGACATAAAGTACGTCTTATGCATGTACGTTATTGGACGTACTACGTACATTTTACAAACTTAGTACGTAAATTTTCCACACAATTGTACTTAATTAAGACGTACGACAAGTACATCTTATGTACGTACGATAAACGTATATTTAATGTACGTACATTTACTGTATGTGTTAAAGATGTACGCACACTTCGTGCTATGTACGTACTACATACGTAAGAAGTACGTTGTTTGTACCTACAATGGATAAATAATAACTACTGATAAAGTATCTACAATAATATATTACAATAAATTTGTTGGTTAATATTTAGTAACATTCTATATATATTGTGTATATATGAATGTATTATTATCTATCTGATACCCCGGGATTATTATTTGTTTCCCCATCGTTATCATTATTTTTCGCTTTTTGTTTATATTTTAGTCAATCGGGGGTCCTCCTTAGCAATTTGGCTATTTCCTGCTCTGCCTCTTTTTTATTTCGGCTTTTTTCTGTTCTCAGAAGGGCATCTTAAATGAAAAGACTTTAATTACAACCCAGAAAAAATAATATTTTATAGTATATACAAATACAAGTCAACTAAATAAAATAAGCCATATTTTAAAGAAACTTTAAGATGATTAAAACAAAAAATTAGGGGAGATAAAATAAAAATAATATCAAGATACAAAATACACTCATATCCTACTCTACTTAACTACTATACACTACACCTCTAGTTGAAAACGTCCAATTTCCGTTTCATCATTTAAATTAGTACTTACTTATTATAACTTTTGCAATTAAAAACTGCGAAAATCTTTTTTTCTGGTATCTTTTTAGCCTGGTGATTCCAAATAAATGCTCCCATGCTTCGTTTAATAAAGCTTGCAAATTATTTCCTGCCAATATGCACATTTTAGACTCCTAAAATGGTAAATGTACTTAAACATTATCAAAAATAAACATTCTTACTATATTAATACCTAACGTAAAGGGCTGTTAAGGTATTATTCAATTGTTAATTGAATTTTACCTTAAAATACATATAGGTATCTGTATATCAAGTTTTACTATACTACTTTTTAAATAGAATGGGTGGTCAAATCTTACCAACTTTCTGAAATGTTCTGGTAGATTTAAGAAATCTTCAAGTGCCAGTATAGATCTGCTTCACTATTACAAGTAACTTTTACTTGACTAAGCGCCCCAGGACTAATAGTTTCAGTATTTGATACCTTAAAGTTTTTTACTTGGAATGTCCAAGCCTCTCAGAAAAAAATGCTGTCCTAAAAATTCAGCATTGAATTCAGCTAAAAATAAAACGAATCGTAATCGACATAGCTAAGTAGGTACATTTAAGGTTTTTTAAGCTTCGAAACTGTTTAAGAGGCATTTCTACCACTCAAGTTACTATTTACCTGTAAATTGTATATCAAATAACAAATTAACGAACAAAGTAATAAAACTTAACGCGTTTAGAGGAAAACGTCCTGGTAAAATTCGCCAATTCGTTGAGAAACATCGGCAATACAACAAAAACAAGCCACACTTACAAACTCAAAAGTTTGGTTAAGTTAATTTAACTGCACAGAAAGACGTCCGAATACCCGAATAGTGTCGGATTTTTACGACGTAAGCAAGCGCGAAATTTAAATCGGTAGCGGATAATAATAATTAACCTTACAATCACAGAACAAAAAAATGTCCAAGTTTGAAAAAGGTCTAATTTAATTATTTTTTATTAGTAATTTAGTTTTACATAAGGTAAAACATTGTTACATTATGTAATAAAACATACCTACATAACAACGTATCATCCCAACCGTTTTTTAGACGTTGGTACATTTAAGGATGATACATTGTACGTACAATCAAGAATGATCGTTGTACATACACAATATGTCAGAGAAAATACGTACTTAAAATGTACATTTTACTTACTGTACGTACGGGACATAAAACGAACACAACAGGTACGTCTTTAGTACGTAGGGTGTTTGTTGGGCAAGCACCTAACATGAACGATATCCAAAATGCAAACAGGAATATAACTGAAGCAACTTTAAACTTTAAATTCACTTCATTGCCTTACATAAAGGAAGTCACCCCAAAATTATCTAGACTATTCAGAGAAATCAATGATATAAAGATTGCATACAAACCTGTACTTACAATAAACTCTATTCACTCAAAAATCAAAGACAAAACACAGTCTAATCAATTATCAGATGTTGTCTACAAAATCCCTTGTGCATACTGCAATAAAGTATACATAGGTCAAACTACTAGACCCTTATTGTCTAGTAGGATCACGAACCACAAGAGTGACTGTAGACACCATCCAGAGAGATGTGCCCTTGCAGAACATGCAAATAATTTGGACCATAACATTAATTTCAATTCAGCTGAGATTTTAACCTCACAAACTAACTATAAAAAAAGATTGTTTTTGGAAATGACATTTATTGCACAGGAACCTAATAGTATGAATAAAAGAACGGATATCCAACATTTAAGTGTAATCTACTCATACCTGCTTCATTTAGACAAAAATTTTCTAACAATCAATACCAATATCAATAATAACATTTCGAACCTCGTATAATGCAGTACAACGATTTTTCAAGTATGCTGCATGATAACACTTAAATCCGAATCTTCTCAATTCAATATTATCTTGATACAAACCGCATTATAAATAATTCTGACAAATTTCAATGACATATAAAAACGACAGTATTTCCTAATTTATTCAGTGACTTAAGATGGTGACACGCAAGTCATGTTTTCCCGCTTAATATTTCCATAATTTCAAATATTTAACGAATTTTTTAAAAATGTGAACAACTAAGTTTGATTTTATTTTAAATTGTGTGTTTCTTCGTCCATATACAATGTTTTTAATATTATTTCTGAACTGTAGTTGTATTTATGATTGACTTGGATTTTCAACACGTTTTTCTGTTCGAATGTCTTTTATTAATAATTATTATATTAACATCTATATGAACAATCTCACCAAAGTTGTAAGTAAAAACATTTAATTATTAATTTGAACAAATCTCCTAATATTATTTTATGTAAATTTGTAGTCTCCCTGAAGATGGAAATAAAATTTACGATTTCCAAAAGCTTGGAATAACTTTAAAGAGTACTCTTTCATTTGCTGCAGTCCCCAATATTTACTAGTGTATTATACATATTTATATGTCATATGAAGACATATATGTGTTCTCCCAATAACTATATCCTACAGTAGGTGCGGAGTTATTGGTACTTTTCGATTCTTGTGGCAATCTTTAACAATCGAGTCGAAAATGTGCACTTAAAAAGTTGTATTTTAGTTGTTCTAAAATTTTTAAACTTGCATTATTAATTCTCACATCTCGGGATACTTATTGAATCCAATTTATGAAAGCAAAATTATCACTTGCCCGGCATATTAAAGCGTTTTAGCACATGCGTGGAAAAAAAGGGATTCTACCCACTTTTAACCTTGAAACATCACACTTATATATTTTAACATAAACTTCACACTTGGGTCTGAGGTACCCATATTTTGTTATTATTATATTTTTATTAAAAACTTTAAAATGTGAAAGTATTTGGTATTAAATTTATTATTTGGTTATAATACACTGCATATAAATTAAAACGTGCACATTTTGGAAACAAATTTTTAATTTAAACCTTCACGAAACAATAAAAAAGTAAGACAAGTACATAAGAAAATTAAAAATCAATTATCAAAAAAATAAGCACAAAATTCTAAATATGACAATGATACATGTTAGATTAGATGTCAATCCAATAAAAAAACACAGTTTTCTTGGACAATTGCTTTTTAGCAACCTTAGTCAGATAATTTAGTTCTGTACATGTTCGGTCGCACACTCACAACAGAGTTTGGCTCTATGCTTCGTACTAGTCCGTACAATGTACTGCTGATTTAAACTTCTTTAGCGTATCTAACGATCTTACACGAACTGGCAGATGATTAAACATTTCCTCCCATTATAAAATATCGGATTCTTTGTTAGTGCCGAATGAGGTATAGGCAAAGGCACAACAGCAACTTGTTTTGTGTTGTAACTATATTCCCTAGGTTGATGTCGTAGTTTTTTATACATCAGGCTGGCCGTTTCTAATATATATATGCTACTTAAAGTTAATATTCTATATTGTGTAAATAACAATTTACAGGAATCCCTAGCACCTGCTCCGCACATATACCTCACTGCTCGTTTTTGAAAGATAAAAACTGAGCGTACCAAGTATTGACTGGAGTTACCCCAGAGCAGATTCCATATCTTAAATGGGATTCTATAAGCGCTGAGTATACAAATCAAGCGATGTTCATGCCTAGTTCCCTCGAAACAACCCTTAAAGCAAAGCACCCCGATGCCAATTTATTGCACATATTTGCAATGTGGGTCCTAAACATCAATTTACTGTCTACTCTTATCCCGAGAAACTTTAGCATCTGCACTGTTGGAAATTTAACCATTACCAAGGGAGACATTATCCATCCGCGCCTGGTTCGTTTAATTATTTTAATTTCTTTAGATAACACATAAGTGTTAAGAAAATAAAAATAGAGCTATGTGATTCATACCAGAATTTCTTTTACATAATTTTTGAGAAAAAAAAATTGTATTTTTTTTTAATTTTTGTTTTTTTAACATACACTTTTTCTTCTAACCACTCGCTAACTAGAAATTAACTACCATTAAAAAGATGTTTAGTTTTCCAAACCTGCTAAATTAATTCTATACGGTGAGTTTATTGCAAAATGGTGAATTGCAGCACAAAATTCAGATGTTTCTTGCAGATTTTTTTGGTTTCTATTAAGTAGGTACTTACCAATAATTATTGTGACAAACTTGACAGTCGTTCCTGGTTAATTTTATTATAAGAATAAGTTTTAACGCTCTTTAGACACGAAAATCCTCGTTCATTTGACACAGATGATACATGTTAGATTAGATATTATGTCAATCCAATAAAAAAATACAGCTTTAATAATTTTAATTTTTTTTTTCTGTATATGTTTGGTCGCACACTCACAACAGAGTTCGGCTCTATGCTTTTTTTTTTTTTTTTTTTACTGTTTCAATTTCAATTTCAATTTATTTATTAATTATGTTTACAGTTCTAATCAACTAAGACCTAATTTAGGATGTACAATGAACTATCAAGTTTGTGCGTACAGCCCAAAAAGAAAAAAGAAAAAAATAAAAATATTTAGTTACACAGTGAAGGCATTATATAAATTGAAATTTAAGAAGTAACAAATCAATAGTAAATAATAAAACCTTTAAAAAATTTTCAAAAATAAGATATTTTCTATAGGGTACCTACACTATAATTTCAATATAATGATAATATGTAGAATAAATGAATAAATGAATGAATGAATACTCGTGGTCATCTTATAATATTTAATAAGTTTAAGTCAAAAGTCAGTAACCAAGGTGTTATTTTATTTTTAATTTTTTTATATGGTTTGTTTTTTAATGAGTTTGGCAATAAATTAAACAATTTAGGTGCCATATACATTACGCTATGTTGAGCTGAATTATGAGAAGTTTTTGGAATAGTTAATGTGTTGTTAGTTTGTAATCTTGTGACTTGGTTGTGACTTACAGGTATTTTGACTATTTTATTATTTGACAAGTATCTTATCATTGATTTTATGTACAATTTCCTAATTTGCAAAACCTTTGCTTCCTGAAAGAGTTCTTGAGTGGGATAGTGTTTATTTTTGAATAGAATAATCTTCAAAATTCTCTTTTGTGCAATTTGCAGGTTGTTAAAAATGCGGTTATAAGCAGCTCCCCATATAATTATACCATAGGTAATAAGTGTTTCTACGAGAGCTTTGTATATATTGAGAGTTGCTTTTTTGTTGAGGGAACCTCTTAATATGTAAAATTTGTGGTATAATTTTCGAATTTTTGTAGTTATGTAGTCAGCGTGGTCTGTCCATTTTAAATGCTTATCCACAATTACTCCTAAGTATTTAATTTTATCTACAGTTTTAATATAAATTTCGCAGTTACAGTTGTTTTTATTTGAACAATTATATTTGTGTATTGTTAAATATTCTATGTTAGGCGAACATCTTTTTGTCATGGAAAAACACATCACATGGGATTTTGCAGTATTTAATGTTAACAGATTTTGATCAAACCATGCTTTTACCAAGGTTAATGACTCTTCCATTAATTCTTGCGTTTTTCTCCATGTATTGCTTTTAACCATTATGGCAGTGTCATCTGCATAGCAGACCACGGTTCCTTCGGGCAATGTTTCTATCATATTGTTGATATATATGCAAAACAGTACTGGACCCAGAACTGTACCCTGTGGCACACCACACTCAACCGGACATGAGTCACTGAGAATATTACCAATTTTTACTTTTTGTATTCTTTCTGTGAGATATGACTCAAATAGCTTATGAGGTATACCTCTGATGCCAATTTCAAAAAGTCTATTTAGGAGAATGCGGTGTGACACAGTATCAAATGCTTTAGCCAGGTCTAAAAATGCCACCATACTCTTTTCATTTTTATTAAACCCACCGGTCACGTGCTCCGCTACCAATTGAACTGCATCTTCAGTACAGCATGATTCTTTAAATCCAAATTGAAATTTCGATAGTGCATTAATTGTTTTTAAATATTCGTTTAGTCGAAGTTTAATACATGTTTCGATTATTTTACTTATATTACTAGTAAGAGCAATGGGTCGGGTCGGTAGTTACCCATTTCCTTTTTTGACCCTGTTTTGTACAATGGAATAATAATCGCTTCTTTTAGAATATTTGGAAATACGCCGGTAACAATCACAGTATTAATTATATGAAGAAGGGGAGTCAGTAAATATTGATGTAAGTTTTTAATAGTCCTGTTTGTAATTTTATCCGCTCCGCCAGCAGCATCTGTTTTAAGTGTGCCAATTTGATTGATAAGTTCTATGGTCTTTATAGGCTGAATAAACATACTATTTGTAGGTGTTTTTACTGTATTTGGGGTTACGTGTTTTATGGGTTTTATGTTTGCAGCTAGTCTGGATCCTATTGAACTAAAGTATTTGTTAAATTGATCTGCTATGTCTTTTCCCTGATTTATTTCTATATTTCTGTTGTTTATGATACTCTTTATTTGTGTTTTAGTGTTTGTTTCATTTGTTGCTAATTTTATAGTTTCCCACGTTTTTTTAGGGTTGTTTTTATGTTTACCAAAAAGTTGTCTATAAAATGTTTCTCTGGCTGTATTAAGTAATTTGGTTAATTTTTTGCGGTAATTAGTGTATTCACCTAAGATTATATCATTACCTACATTTTTACTGACTTCCCTTTTAAGACAATCTCTATGTCTTATGGAGATCAGTAGACCTTGAGTAATCCATGCTTTCTTGCGCCTTTTTTTACATTTGATATACTTACACTGAGTGGACTTTTCGGTATATTTTTGCAAAGTGCTTATAAATTTCTCTGCACACGTGTTTGCACATTTATTATTTAACACACTATCCCACGTTTCTTTTTCAAGATAATCCCTAAGTTTTTGCTCATTTAAAATATTTATAAATTTGCCATTATTTGCATCATCATTTGAGACTGTTTCCAGAGGTAGGTTTAATAAAATTGGATAGTGATCCGTCATCCCGCAACTGAGTACGACAGAATGTAGTTCCTTGTTTATATTGGTTTTATTCGCCCTTAGAAAATAATGATCCAAACATGTGGCACTTTCTTTATCTACTCTTGTTGCTTCATCTATTAGACTACAATAACCTTTTTCATATAACAGATCTAAATAGGCATTCAATTGCTCAACCTTTCTGTGCTGTTTCATATTTTTTGTTTTGTTTAATATAAGATTTATATTAATGTCCCCACAGAAGATTTCAAAGTCACAGTTAAATTCGTGGTTCTCCTCCTTACAATGTTTGGCTTATGGCAAGCGGAGCAGGCGAAGCTTCTTTTTCTGTCCTTGCCTTTATCACAAAAACTACCTCTGACCCTTGTTTGCAAGTTTACATTGCCAACTCGCCTCTCAGGTATGTACCATAAACTTCTCACTTGGGTCCGACATACCCATTTACAATAATTTCAACACGAGATACGAAACTTCTTTTCATAGCTGGCTGATTGTCGTTAAGACAGGTGGCCATTGCAACTAAGACTAAGACTAAGACGAAACTTCTTTTCGACTAAGATCCGGCAACCGATAGGTACTCTAGCTCGTCTAACCCTATACTTAATTTATATAAAGCGGCGCTAAAATAAAACGTCTGTAGCGCATGTACGCTTAGCTTAACTGATATACATATATATACTATACTATACTATATATATATATATGAGACCCAACTGTGCAGTTCCAGGGTTAAGTATTCTTAAAACGAGAAAATCGCGATTACAAAATAAGACACGCACTTAATGTTTATTTCAATATGTGCAAACGAAAATTAGCTTTGAAACAGCTTAGCTTTAAGTTTTCCTTAAAAGCAATGGTGCAAGTTAGCATAGGTTTCATCTGGGTCCGCGATAAGATGGGTGTTTGCTCGGATACACTAATGCCAGAATGCCATAAGTATGACAAAGTACAAAGTAACCTAACTTTGATGTTTTTAAGTCTCACAACAAACTTTTTCTCAAATTAACAGGATTTTCACTTTTGGTATTTTTTGAGGTCTGTGATTAAGCAATAAGGTCGCGGTTCTCCTGAATTAAATTGTTTATAAAAATGTGTGATTTGGAGGAGGAAAAAAATTATCAATGCAGCGATCCAACAGAGTTTTTTACGCAACAAAAAATAAAAACTGAGAATAGTGAGGATGAGGAAACGGGGCAAATTAGGTAAGTTTGCTCATCTCGGAATTCTATTTATTTGTGTTTCATTAAAAGTAGGTACCTTCATAATTAGGGCCTTTTAATTTTTTTTTTTGAAAACTTTTTAAATACCTAAGTAGGTAATTTTAATTTTTAAATCATCAAAATATTATTTATTGTTTGAAGAATATACGATCAAAGACATAGATTTACAAAATGCAAAGTTTTAATCGTTATGTAAATAAACACATATTTGGCAAATAATTATGGATTATGACCTAAAAGTAACGAAAAATAAACCTAAATTATACATCCCTACAAAAAAATTGACTGTGTTATCAGTAATAAAAATTCTGCCAGAGGCGTAACATGAAACAAAAAAAAAGTACCCAGGTAGCAGGCTGACGTCAAAACAACGTTATTTTTTGGGCATGGCTTTCGTCAAAATGACCAGTGTCTTGACGTATAATATACGTTTAAGTAACGTGACAATGTCACAGGTAATATGACGTCAATTAGGACGTTTAAATAACGTCAATAAGGACGTTTAAATGACGTCAATAAGGACGTTTAAATCACGTCAATTAGGACGTTTAAATAACGTCCATGTAGACATTTAAATTACTTCGATTAAAAAAAAAGGTTGGGAAGAGAGGAAAAATTAAAGCAAAATCTTTCAAGACAAATTTATTGTCAATTAACTAATATTCTTCAAACGGAAAAGCAAATTAACTCCTTAGAACTAATACAGGGTGTCCCACCGAAAACCGCCTTGATCGATATATGGAAAACTATACATAGAAAGTTTTTCAAAATTTGACAGTGTGCTAATGTTGCTGGGGGCAACCCGGCTAAAATATTTCCAATAGGGTGGCACTTTCGGTTATACCGGAAGTAGGTGTCAACCTGCTGATTTTAAATGAAATATTACTATTACATTTTTCAATTCCACATAAAATTACAACAATTTTTTAATAGGTATAATATAAGTCTAAACTTAATATACCTATTCCAAGTTATCAACTTTTGAAAAATGACATTTTTGAAATTTGACAGCTTCTAGCTTTCTAACGGTATGTCTCGCAAAACGGTTTACATGTCCCTATCTTACTTTTTTGTTATATTTCCAAAAGTGTCAACTTCCGGTTAATCCGGATGTAACGCAAAAGCTAAAATATAGTATTTCCAGCTTAACCGGAAGTTGACACTTTTGGAAAGATAATGAAAAAGTAAGATAGGGACATTTAAGCCGTTTTGCTCTAAGACGTACTGTTAAGAAGCTAGAAGCTGTCAAAGTTGAAAAATGTCACTTTTCAAAAGTCGATATTTCGGAAACTATTAAGTTTAGAGTTATAATGCACCTATTAAAAAATTATTGTAATTTTATGTAGAATTCAAAAATGTAAAGGGTGTTCCATTTAAAATAAGCAAGTTGACACCTACTTCCGGTATAACCCGAAGTGTCACCCTATTGAAAATATTTTGGCCGGGTTGCCCCCCCAGCAGCTGTAAAATTTTCAAAAACTTTTCATGTATACTTTTCCATATATAGATCGAGGCGGTTTCCGGTGTTCAAAAATAAAAAAAAATCTCTTTCACGAGACAAAACTATGCTAAAAATAAAATACTACACAACACATAATATAAAACAGGTCCTTATATAATTATTTTATTCATGTGGGTAAAGGATCACTAAGGTCGTGAAGTAGAGGAAATGAGACATATTTGTTTGGTTCCTTTTGATATGGAAATACCAAACACTTGGTAACTATTCTATCCACATTATATACTTTAAAGTCAGATAATTGACTTATGATATAAATATCCAGATTACTGGATTTAAATGGGTAATAATAAAGAGGTTCATAATTTAAAAACTCCTCACCAACAAAATATAAAGAATTGTCATTGCCTTGAAGAATATTCTCTACTTGAATTACTTTATTTTCAAATGTGAGAATATAGCAATTTGAAATAGAAAAGGATTTTATTGAAAAATACATATCTTTGCAAAAAACCTTTTTGAATTGTTTGCAATTGGTTTTATATAATGTAGGCCCTTCAGTATGTTCTACAAAAAATGAAACATTAATCTTATCTTGTTTTGTAGTGCTCAAAAAATTTAGTTTAGTCAAACGTCTATACAGCTGCTTTAGTGGATCTTTTGAAGATCTGACCAAACTTTTAATTTCTCCTAGGTAATTCTCAAACGGGAAAGCTAAAATATTATCTAGTGGTCCATATTTTTTAGCGTCATCGGCAATATGCAAAACATTGTGAATATTGTATACAAGAAAATCTAAACCATACAGTTTCTTGCAATGAGAAACAAAATTCTTTAATAGATCATTGGCTAAATCACAACCAAAATTCCTGTAATAATAAAAAATGTTCATAGACTGATTTATCAATATCTTGTAAAACAAAAGGACCAACATACAGGAGGAAAGTTCTGAACTGTGTAGCTTTCCAATAAGCAATATTTGAGAGTGTTACAAGCTTTCTATTAAATTCAGCAGTAAAAAATGGACTTAGAGCCTCTATCTTAGAACTAATAATGTTAATCTGTCGGCTACTGAAACGAACGTTGTAATTATTTCCAGTAATCCAACTGTTTAACAGTTTTTTTACAACACCAAGTAATATACAGTGCATGTAATCGATCGGAAAGCATGTAATTAAATCAAAATTTAATTTTAATAAGGGCGTTTTTCCCGTATGATGCTCCTCATCAGATTCAGCTCTAAAACTTTGATCAGATCTATTTTTTGCGGATATACCTCGAAATATAATTCGACTATTAACATATTCACCTGGTTCAACACATCTTTCACAGGATAAGTAGCCACTATGTAACTTAATACATTTTATAAACGCTTTGCGGGCGCATCACAAACAAAACTATGTATTTCAAAATTATACAATTTATCGCGCACAAGCAAGCCATTATGTAACAGGTCAAGGAGTTCATTAATAAATGCCTCAAAATAAAGTTCAATTGGTTTAGGCTTAGATTTTCCACGAAAAATCCCTGCAGCAAATGGCTTTATTTTTACAACAGATTTTATTAATACTAGAATAGGCCATGCTTGTATGGTTGAATTATTAAACAGTGGAAGACCGTCAATATTAAAAGATAAGGATATTACATCGTCATTAAGAGTGCCACTTAAAATAAGCCTCCTTATATTTTGAGAAATTCCTAAGTGTACATATTCTCCTGTATCAAATTTAATAAAGGGATTGGATACAAGGGAATTTACAGGAGTGCCTAATAAGGTTCGGGCATCTAATGGTAAATTTGGATGAAATGGAGACAAAATATGTAAGAGGGCACTTATTGCAGAGTGTGGTACTTTACTATTTTGAAGTGTCCAATGCCTTAAGCTAACTCTTAAATTATTTTGGGAAGAAATTCGATCAGTTATTTGCTCAGAACTAAGCAATGCTTCATCTGTATTTTCACTAGGTTCAGAAAGTAGGGAAAAATTTTCAGAAATTTCATAACATGAATTATAACCCTGTAGTACATTTTCATGCTTTTGTACAACAACATTCTCTGTAAAAGAATTATCAAGTTGAACTTCCTCAACTGTTACAGTTGGAGTTACTAAATCATTATTTTGAACTACACAGTTATCTAGTACAAGATTTACTTCTTTTGCAATTCTTCTGTATACTTGACGCTTTCCAACAAGTTCCTTATAATATTTTATTTTATTGGGCGTGGACATTTTAATATATTTTGTTATAAATATCTAGTATCTAATATTGTTTTTCTTACTCATCGCCCTTTTTTAGTCGTTGGGGAGCATGTTTTAGCCATACTTTTATTGCAGATTCAACCTCCATTGAAGTGCAACCACATGCATGCTCTACAGCCTCTGGAAAATATAACACACTGTTAATATGAGAAATAGAAATTAAAATATAAACTTAATAAGTAAAGTAAAACTAAATATTTATGCCATACGTTTCGACTAGTGCTACCTAGTTCTTATAAATTTGTTGGTCCAGCTTTTTATACTTCCTTACCTATTATACAATCACAAATCTTTAAACTGTTAAATGGTCTCTTTTGCTTGCGTCCAAAATAATAATTATATCTGCTACTTAATGTATCATGTATGCTGCTCCTTAATATTTTGTTGGTTTTGGAGGGAACATTACTTCCTCCTAAACTGGAATAATAAGCTACCTGAAACAAAGTTCACAAACAAATTTTTTATTAACCTCGGTATTAACATTTTGTCAGTAATATTAACAACAGCTTGTTTAATTGCATTTTAAACAAGTTCCAAAGACTTACCAATGCGTTAAAGTTTCGTGGATTCCTTAAAAATGGTTCGATATCATCTAGATTCTCCAATGTTTTTATTGGCAACTGTACTGGCAAATCTGGGCAATTTTTCGGGCCTTCCCTCTCTTCGGCTAGTTTGGCAATGTGGGCCAATATTGTTTTATTTTGATTTTTAACTTCTAGTAAATTTTCAAGAAGAACTTGAAATCCTAAAAACAGAACAAAATGATTTTAGAAAAATTGTATTTTTAAATAAGACAGTCACATATCCTTCAACAGTGTATTCTAATATACTAAATTTGTCAGGCTTGAAAATAAGCAATTTTCAAAATGAATAATTAAATATACCTGATTTTTCTGGTCCTAAAAATTTTTGAGAAGCTCTAGTTGGAGTGTCTATTTGAATAGATGAACTCGAACTTATTGGAGAATCAACGGGAGTAATGGGTACAAATGAAGTATAGGATGAAGCTCTGGCTGTACAGGGTTATCCAACCAAGACTGGACAAGGCGATTTTTTGACTTTTCCTGTACTTTTATAAAAAAACTGAAATAGCCATCTTAAGTCATTTTCTCCCGCGAATTCGAATATCTTCAGCAAAAAACAATTGAACATCAAACAAAAGTACTAGGGGTCACTTTGATATTTTGGGATGCCGTATTTTTAATGAGCTTATCCGATTTCTCATATAAATTTTGATCTAAAATGTTGGATTTTTAATTCAAAAACGCCTTTTTTCTTCAGTTTTAAATTCGGAAAAATTAAAAAAATTAAAAAAATAAAAAAAAAAAAAATTAAAAATCGGATAAGCTCATTAAAAATACGGCATCCCATTTAAAAAAATATCAAAGTGACCCCTAGTACTTTTGTTTGATGTTCAATTGTTTTTTGCTGAAGATATTCGAATTCGCGGGAGAAAATGACTTAAGATGGCTATTTCAGTTTTTTTATAAAAGTACAGGAAAAGTCAAAAAATCGCCTTGTCTAGTCTTGGTTGGATAACCCTGTACAATCTACACCTTGCGAGTAAACTGCGTCAGTATGAGGATTATGTACTTGAGCAATAACTAAGTAAATAGTTTAAAAAGAAAGACAAATTAATATTTATACAGATTTCACATTAACCCTTAACTTTAATATTACTTATATTATATATTATATTACCTTTGAGCTTCGAAGGAGTCCTGATTCGGGGGGGAGGAGGTAAGTTGCGTATTTCTTCTACTTCACTATCACTAGACTCAAATCGTAATGGCTTGGTTACTCGCCTTTTTTTCCTCGTACCATAACTTATTTCCTCCGTTTCTGTTTCGGTTTCTAAGTTTGATGTATCTTCCGATATTTTGAGTTTTTCTTTGGCTTTTTCGTATTCATCTGTGATGATTGAAGAAATTAGAAAAATAAATTTAAGATACTGGTACTTATACCTTACCCGTCTCATAAAATATCCGCTGAACATCATATATCTTCCAAGTTTCTACATTAACCTCATCTGATGCTCTTAAAGCTCTTTCGTACTGTTTTTGATCCTTAAGTGGAGGCCAAAATGTTTCCTTTTTCCTTGGCGTTAACCATGCTTTGTTTATTACAGCCAAGCCACCACCCTGTTCGGGAGTAAATTGAATTACTGCATACATACTACAAAAAAACAATTTATAAGAGTACTGATGGGGATTGGCTATAGTGCCTCGTTTACATCAGATAAAACATGGACAACTTTACAACGCATGAGAGTGTCCATAATTACTCCACTCGGAATAACAAAAATGTTGTTGCTCTTTTTCATAGACTCTCGAAAGCCAGAGACGGTACTGGGTACTTATGTGTTACATTTTTTAATGTGCTTCCTATTGCTATTAGGGAGTTGAAGTTAAAGAATTTTAAAGTAATAATAAAAAAATACTTAATTTCTAAAGCATTCTATTCAACTAATGAATATTTGCAGAATAATTTTGGTGATATGACTTTGTGATATGGGCTGTCAGAGTATTTGAACTGCTAATATATTTTAATGTGTTACTTGTGAAATGTTATTGTTTCGTTCGCATAAGACTTCCTTTATTGAACTATTTTTACATTTTTTAAAACACTTATTTACGATAATACAAAATAATATCAATCTTATTACGGCTGCTGCTCGCTCGAAAGTGCTTTCGCCGTGCCGGCCGGGCCGCCTCGTGGCAGGGTTGCCTCGCCGCTGTCTACGATGCGCAAGGTTGTCACGTCGCTGTTGACTTCCCCAACATGCTCCCCTCCTTGAAAGGATCCACTTTCAACGGTTTCTTCGATAGGTAATGGACATATTTTCTGGCACGCTCGCTTGATAACTCCAGTAGAGGTCTGGATGGATGCCACCCTTGATATTCCGTCCTTTCCTGGATGCAGTGCGACAATTCTTCCTAGTTTCCAGCGTATGGGTGGAAGATGATCGTCCTTTATGAGTACTAAAGCGCCTTCACAAGCTTCGCCTTCAGTTTTTCTCCATTTGGCTCTTTGCTGCATTTCGGATACATATTCTTTGGACCAACGTGTCCAGAAATTTTGTCGAATTTGCTCCAGGAGCTGGTAACGGTTGAGACGTCCAACGGGTAGGTGAGTAATGCATGGCTCGGGTGTTGATAATATAGATCTTCCGATTAAAAAGTGGGCGGGAGTGAGAGGATCAAGGTCATTGGGATCAGTAGTTAGGGGAGAAATTGGACGGGAATTAAGCACGGCCTCGATCTGTACGAGTACGGTATACATTTCTTCGAAGGTTAGAGTGTTATTCCCAAGAACGCGTTTTAAGTGAAATTTACAGGATTTAATACCGGCCTCCCAGAGACCACCGAAATGAGGAGAGTTTACCGGAATAAACCGCCAGTCAATGTCGTCGCTTGCACAGGATTTAGAGATATTATCTATATTATTGCGTATGAATTCGCCGAGGTTTCGTAATTCTGCATTGGCACCCACGAAGTTGGTCCCGTTGTCAGAGAAAATTTGTGCTGGTTTACCTCTTCGACCGATAAATCGCTTTAAAGCTAACATGAATGCGTTTGTGGTCAAGTCAGTAACGAGTTCAAGGTGCACGGCCCTTGTTGAAAAACACACAAACAATGCCAAGTAGCATTTGGTTGTCTTGCATCCTCTGCCCTTTCTATCTTTTACAAAAAAGGGCCCTCCATAATCTACACCACATACCTTAAATGGGAAACCAGCTTCAAGGCGCTTTGACGGAAGATCACCCATTAGGGGAGAAATAGCCTTAGGATTGAACTTGAAACAGCTCACGCATTCACGAACTACTCGCTTCGCTAAATTTCGACCAGTCAATGGCCACAGCGACTCTCTAATGTTACTTAAGATTAGCTGCGGACCAGCATGAAGCAAGTTAGTGCAGTGCTCAAATTTAAAAATTAGCCTGCATAAGTAATGTTTGGCAGATATTATTATAGGATGTTTCTTATCATAATGAAACTCTGAATTCTTTAACCGTCCTCCTACTCTCAACAGTCCGAAGTTATCTATAATGGGATTTAGATTGAAAAGTTTGCCTTTTGAAGCAATGCTTTCGCCGCGAGAGATTGATGCAACTTCCTCAGAAAAACAATCATATTGTGATTGCTTTAATAAAAATGAGAACGCATGTGTAATTTCCTTTGCTGAGAGGCCTCCTGTACATTTGCTTTGAGGATTACGGCAGTTGTGTATGAATCTAAAAATATATGCTGTTGAATTTTTTAAACGTTTCAATGATGAAAATCTACTAAAGTTTACTATAGGGTCACGATGTATTATGGGTAACGCTAGCGATTTTAATTCCGGTAACCTATCAACCACTAATTTTGACTCGGGCCACTTCTCTATACTTTCGGTTAACCAGTCAGGACCATGCCACCAAAGCTTACACCTTTGAACGTCCACCGGTGACATGCCACGTGACAAGATATCAGCTGGGTTATGTTTTGTTGAAACGTGTCGCCAACTCGACTTACCGGTTAATTCCTGTATCTCAGCCACACGATTTGCCACAAACGTTTTCAATGTACTTGGAGATATAGTAAGCCACCCCAAAACAATTGTAGAGTCCGTCCAGAATACGGTTTTATCTAATTTAAATCTCAAAGATGATTCCACCTTAATAGCTAATCTAGCCGATAGAAGGGCACCACATAGCTCAAGTCGAGGAATCGTAACGACCTTTAGGGGGGCCACCTTCGTCTTAGCGCAAAATAAATGAACATGTATATTGCCCTGTTCATCACTTGATCGAATATAAATACACGATCCGTATGCTAACTCACTAGCATCTGAGAAACAATGCATTTCAATGGATTTGGGATTCTTACAGATCGCATGACGTGGAATTTTAATGTTGTTTAGAACAGAAATTTCATTTTTGAAACTAAGCCACGAGGTATGAATAGCGACAGGAACTGACTCATCCCAAGCTAACCTTTCCAACCAAAGGCGTTGTAATAAAATCTTTGCCGATATTATGCACGGACTCAACAAACCAAGTGGATCAAAAACCTGGCCGATACACGAAAGGATAAGACGTTTTGTTACTCTACCCTCGGTCATAACGCCGATACTATAAGTAAGCATATCGTTTTCGTTGGACCAGGCAAGTCCGAGAGTTTTGGTAGTTTCATTCGCGCCTATCTCTATAATATTATTAGAAACAGTTGTATCTGAAGTTATGCTGTTAACGACATGGTGCGAATTAGAATGCCACTTTCGTAATTCGAATCCACCCTCACGTAATTTATTCGCTAGTTCTGTACCAAGGCGAGATGCCTTTTCGATAGTGTCTGCGCCAAATAGCGCGTCGTCTACGTAGAAGTCATTTTCAATAATTTCGGAAATATCTGGATGTGATTCGCGACAATCTAGCGCTAGTTGAAATAAACATCTTATTGCAAGAAAGGAAGCGCTGCTGCTTCCGTATGTGACAGTTTGGAGCTCATATGTGTCGAGTGGTTCGGATGGATTACGCCGCCAGATTATCCTTTGTAATGGACGTTGCTCGGGTTTGACTAGAACTTGGCGATACATTTTTGCTATATCGGCAGAAACTACAAACGCGTGGGTCCTAAACCTGATGAGAATTGATAACAGGTCATTTTGGATAGTGGGACCAACCATTTGTATGTCGTTCATTGAAACGCCCGAACTGGTAGGTGCACTACAGTCGAACACCACTCGAAGGCGTGTAGTTAAGCTATCTTCCTTAAACACGCCATGATGGGGCATATAATAATTTATTTGCTTATTTGAGTCAGACATTTTTCGCATATGACCTAACTCCTCGTATTCACGCATAAATTTGGCGTATTCGTTTTGAAAATTACTATTGCGCGCAAATTTTCGTTCTAACGAATAAAAACGCTTTTCTGCCAGAGTTTTTGATTCACCTAGCTTATTTAAGGAGTCCTTAAATGGAACGGATACGATAAATCGCCCCGTTCGGTCACGTGCGATGTTGTCAACAAAATGTAGTTCGCATAATTTTTCTTCTTTGGTTAAATGAACTTTAGGGACACATTCTTCTAATTCCCAGAACTTGGAAAGCTGACTTTGGATATCTAAATTTTTACTAAAATTACAATGAATTTTATTGCCAATGTTATTTCCTAGCGGGCCGGAAATTATCCACCCAAACACGGTTTTTTGTAAAATTGGCAGGTTAGCGCCCAATTTAATTTGCCCAATGGATATTAGTTCCCAAAACAAATTAGCGCCTATCAAGATGTGAACTGGGCCTGGCCTTGCAAAAGAAGCATCAGCTAGAAGTATATTTTGAGGTATTTGTAGTTGGTTTGTATCTATTGGAGAACTAGGGAGAGTTCCCGATATGTTATCAATTACGAAACAAGAAATATGCGCATTGTACGAGTTATGCTGTGATTGTAGTTTTACGTCGCATTTGTACTTAATCTCGGAAGTCGCGTTATTTATGCCCGTTACAGCCATGGATATATTTTTTGTATGCAGTTTTAATTGTCGGCATAATTTAGAAGTAATAAAGCTCGACTGTGAAGCCGAATCTAAGATAGCACGAACTGTATGTACTTCGTGATTTTCGTCAATGATTTGTACAAGAGCCGTTGATAGTAAGACGCCTACATTTGAATCATATGTCGTTAAAGATGTGGAAGAATTATGGTTAGGTGTACTATTTTCCGGTATAGCCTCTGGTTTAATAGGATGTAGTAGTGTGTTGTGTCGCTCATTGCATTTCCTACAATTGCTTAAGCGACAAACAGTGTTACTCTAACCGAATCTCAGACAGTTTGTACATAGCTTTAACTCTTTCGCTCGTTCAGCTCTATCGTTTGATGATAATTTTAAAAACTCAGTACAGTTTCTCATATAGTGAGAGTTTTGTTTACAATGTGAGCAATTAGTATTCCCAACGCCTGGATTTGTGTTTGTGTTCAAATTGACGTTTAAGTTTCGGAAATTACTGTTAATATTTTCTTCTACGTCGTTTGTGACAAACACTTTTGTCTGATTACCTTTCCGACCTTTATAAACCCGAGAATCCGCGTCTTTTGACTCCAAGGTCTCTAGTAGATCCGCCTTTGATTTTAAGAATGATTTAAGATCGTTAAGAGTAGGAGAGTCCTTATTAGCTATATATTCTTCCCAATCACGTGCAGTTGCATTGTCCAATTTGGAGGTTAATATATAAATTACTAGCGTATCCCAGAATTCGGTGGGTTGTTTTAATTGTTTAAGCGCCTTTAAATGCTTTGATACGCTATCAACTACACTACGTAGCGCTTTAGATGATTCTTTGCACGCCACCTCCATATTAAAAATAGCTTTAACGTGATTGTGAATAAGCAGTCTATCATTGTTAAATCTGTCACACAAAAGATCCCATGCAATTAAATAGTTATCTGTCGAAAACTCTACTGAAGCGATTACTTCGGCAGCACAACCTGAAAGAGACGCTTTTAAATAGTGATACTTTTGGATGCTATGTAAAGAATTGTTCAAGTGAATTAACGATTTAAAAGTTTCACGAAACTCTAGCCAGCCTTCGTAGTCGCCGCAGAATTTCGGTACCTCTATAGGCGGAAGTTTTACGTTTGTGTGCTGAGGGTCTCTATTAATGGCATCGCTACTTATAATAGAGCTTTTGTCGTCTTTGTTAAATTTGGAAATAATCTTTTTTGCCTTAGCACTTTCGCGATAGTATAACGCATTGAATGTCTCGCGTTCTGTAAATTCGGCCTCCAACTCGGAGTCGATTACAGTTTCTTCAATAATCGCCTGAATGTCATTAAATTCGTGTATTAAGTTTTCGAATTGAGTGTTACGTGTTTCTAACTGATAGTAATCATCTTCGTCGATTTCTGAGTTTGTATCTACTACTTTTGCATGTAACCCCGTAACGAATTTCGCAAAAATAGTTAACTTAGATTTTATTGAACCTCTCTGCCGTTTTAGTTTCTTTAATTCGTTTTCGGACATTTTAAAATAATGGGGCGTATATAAAACGTATGCAGATGTATTCGCGTGATACGTGTAAATTAGTCGAATTTAATTCGAATATAATCGCATAAGAGTATCGTATTGATCGTATTTGTGTATTCATAGAAAACCCGTTTTTGTAATAATGTACCCCACTCAGACAAATCAAGATAGTGCAGTGAGCGGGAATAATGGACAAGGGACTTACCCAATGTGGTTAAATAAGCGAGCAACAGGCTAAACACTCCGATATTTGCTAGTACTTAATATTTGGACGAAGGACCATGTTTCGTTCGCATAAGACTTCCTTTATTGAACTATTTTTACATTTTTTAAAACACTTATTTACGATAATACAAAATAATATCAATCTTATTACGGCTGCTGCTCGCTCGAAAGTGCTTTCGCCGTGCCGGCCGGGCCGCCTCGTGGCAGGGTTGCCTCGCCGCTGTCTACGATGCGCAAGGTTGTCACGTCGCTGTTGACTTCCCCAACAGTTATTTTTAAATTAAAAAAAAAAAAAAATGTTATTTTAAGTTTTTAGTATTGTCTTTGATGTACTTAGTTCATTGTAGTGTACTGTTTATTGAATTTTATATTTTTATATTTTTCTTTGTTTTGTATTCACCATTTTGACGTGTAAAAGCAGTTATTAATAATAAATATATACAGGGTGAGTCGGGAGGAATGGGCCTAACTCTAAGGGTGTAATCTATGCATCAAAATAATAAGAAAAAACTTAAATGTTGTTATCCAATATTCATTTGTTATCAAGTTATAACGCAAAAACAAAATATTGCTTAAATTTAGCTTTCCTGTAATAAATGGTATTATTTTTCGCTTTTGAGTAATAATTGTTGTGCTGTCACTAATTTTGTAAAAACTTAAGTAGTGATGCCCTGTATATTACACAAACCATAAATAAAAACTATATTGGCGTATTCGAGATGTGAATAAATGTGTGGCATTTTATAAAATTTAAATGATACAAATCCGAAAGTTAACGGTGAATCAATGTAACATTTTATACTGACACTAAAGGTTAGTGACAGCACAACAATTATTACTCAAAAGCGAAAAATAATACCATTTATTACAGGAAAGCTATATTAAAGCAATATTTTCTTTTTGCGTTACAACTTGGAGACAAAAGAATATTGGATAACAACATTTCAGTTTTTTCTTGTTATTTTGATGCATAGATTACGCTCTTAGAGTTAGGCTTTTGTAGTTATATTGCTAACAAGCTCACAGATAATATTAAGACTATAGATTCAATTAAAAAGTTCAAAAAATCTCTACTGTGCTATCTCTTTGAAAACCCCTTTTACTCTATAGACGAATATTTGAGTTAATTTTGTTTTTTTTTCTGTTCTCCGTAGGTTGTGCTTGATTTTTATGCATGTAATTTGTACTTTGTAAGTTTTACATATTATGTTGGTATATTTTTTTATTTTTTTTGTATCTGCTTGTAATACTTTTGTATGTTTTAAACTACTGCTATTGCATGACGATATGAATACTTTGTAGTCTATTTGATGGAAGGAAATAAATAAAATAAATAAATAAATAAATTCCTCCCGACTCACCCTGTATATAGTGTAAAAACGGTCATATCAGATTTATACCCAGTTTTTACAACCCCATCTCGGGTACCAGGTACAAGTACTTGGCTCAAAATGAACTCGAGTACAGAGTACAATTACAAGTATTTAATACCCAAGTACTCAAAGTACCGAATACATTTTTAAATACATTTTGTAGGAGGCGGTTAGGAGGAGGGAGGGGAGTTTTTTATGAGTTTAAAATATGATTTACCTTTTTTGATTACCTTTAGGTAGTAGGTACCTATCTATTACTAATTATTGTAAAACAATAAAGTTAATTTTTAAAGCAAAGTAAAATTTTGCGTGTTTTTCTACGCATCAACACTTGTATTAAATATTTGTAATAAAAAATAAATATCTTTATTGACATTAGGTATTAAATTTATTAATACCTGTTAGGCATTATACAGGGTGATTCTTAACTTATACGCATATACGTGGGAAATAATAGCTAAAACTAACTACTAAGGACAAATGCAATGACTAATAATGAAAAAATAGTAAAACAATTTTAGTTGCGAAAATATCTATTATTCAATTAATTATATACCAAAGTTTTTTTTGTAAATTATAAATACATGCTTTGTGAAGCAATTTACTTACCTTTTAAAAATGACTATAATATAATATAGGGCTTAGAATTTTCAAATTTGTGGTCACAGTGTCAAAGTGCAAAGAAAAGTTGAAGATTTTCGTTCGCAAATCACAACGATCAACGGAACGATGCCACGCATCTGCAGGCTAAACAAGAAATGCCAAAAAATTGGTCGTATCGTAACATAATGTCAGGTCTCAAAGTCTCAACTTGTCTGAAAATGTACTTGTGGCCAAATAAATATGTACTTAGAGTCCAATAATTTTACTCAGTAACTGCAAATGTATTCGAATAGAATGAAAATACCCGGGTATAACAAATGTTTTCGAGTACAAAAGCATGTACTCGGGTATTTTGAAATTTACTCAGTACAATAAAAAGTACCGGGTATTTTTTATTTTCTAAAGCAGTTCAAGTACAAGTACATGATTCAAAAAGTGTCTTGGCCTGAGTACCGAGTACCTCAAAATGTAGTTAAGAGTGCAAGTGAAGAGTACTTGTACCCGAGTACCGCACAGCTCTGTTTATAGGATGTGGATATCCTACTGTAATAGCATAGCCTTAAAAATATTTGTAGTCTAGGTACATGCAGGTTGGTAGAATAACTATAAACGTACAAATCCAAGTGCTACATTGAATATTTCCTTCAATAAGATGGCAAGATTTCTAGAATTTTAATCAGAAATCCAGCCATACAAAACCAAAACAAACCTTGATATTTTCCTGCAGTGAAGGTAAGATTAATTGCCACTTTAAGCAGGTAAGCTCCGCAGTATTATAAGCCTAAGCTAAGCCCCCTTTAAGCTGGATTTATAAACTCGAAAAGTTGGCGAGGTTGAGGTTCAGTTGGTGTTGGAAATAGGAGTTTAATTTAAACTAAAGGGAACACTCGGTTCTATTTATACACTCGTTCATGTTGTTCATGTAAAGCTCATGTAAGGTTCAAAAACTTCCCAGGTAGTTCGAGATAATCAATTTTTATGCTCGGAATTCGGAATATCTAACCTCACAACTTGACCATAACTTCAACTTCACCAACTTTTCGAGTTTATAAATCCAGCTTTAAACTACCAACTCTGCATACCAAAGGTTTTTATAAGTTAAGATAACTTTTGGGCAATAATTAATAGCATCAATGAAGATAATTTATATCGAAGAAAATTAACTACTTGTATACTTACTCTGTCGGATCACTGTTACACAATTTCCAATTAATAATTATTATGGAGGCGATTATAACGAAACCCGCCAAATTCTGCTCCGAAACCATGCCGAAACCCAACAAAAAGTTATAAAAGTTACGTTAAAAAGTAACGAGAAACGAGTCGAGACTGTACTTCTCCGCGATGTTTTTCTAGTTGGTAATGCACTAAACGAAGATAAAAGATGTTCAGTTCGTCGTTGCATGGGCATCACTTGATAAATAAAGGCCGCCAACAGTACAAAAGGAAAATTATCCACGTGAAGCCAACATTGACCCACGAAATTATATCTCATTTTGTGACGTCATACCGCAATACAACCAATTATAATTGAGGAAATGACGATTACTTTAAATTCAAAATATCTGTAAATTGTTACTCTGTACAAGTAGATTTTGTTTTGATTATGCGTTAATATACCTACAGCCGAACTCATCGTAGTAATAAATGTCGTGTGTATAAATTAATAATATTTATTGCGTTCGATAATTGTCAAATAAATGTCAATAAAGTTTCTAGGTCGACGTTATTTTGTCGTCAACGTTTGACGTTAAAAAAACGTCAGTTAATATAACGTCATAAAATGACGCATTGTGAACGTCACTAACTGACCAAACTGATACTAACTGACCTATTAGGTCCAGAATCACCATTAGGCGACGTCGACAGACGTCAGTCTGCTACATGGGAATGATGTCGATGCAGCACTTGTACTGTAACTACTTGGTTCGTAACGGACAGTTTCTAAAATTATAAAATAAGTAGGTATATTGCATGGCTATTATATTGAACTTAGCCCTTGGATCATGTTTGTAAATATGTAAAATAAATATTAAAATAGTCCTTTTGCTACTTGTTTACAATGGGCATACCTTGCTGGGATTGTATTATTGCAGGCGGGAGCTTTACAGGTGGAGGTCTTTTTATTCCTTTAGATTTATAGCAGTCGAGATCATCCTCATCACTACTGCTACTAAGTTTTTTTGTTCTTTTTATTCTTCTAGGTCTCTCGCCAACGTTACAGCCGTTATCGTTATCAGTGGCTATATCACTGAACTCTTCAGATTGTTTAAGTTTTGATGATGCCTTCTCAAAATCATCTATTACAATAATTTAAAAGAAATAAATTATTACGGGAAAAGCAAGAAATGATGAAGTTCTTAATAAATAAAAAAGTTTCTGGGTACCTGTTTCATAAAATATTCGTTTAACTGCGTACAATTTCCAAGTTTTTTCATCAAAATTGTCACCACGTTTAAGAACGCGCGAAAATGTTATGGAATCTTTTAATGGCGGCCAAAATACCTCCTTTTTGCGGGGCGTCACCCAGTTTGAGTGCACAACGGCTACTCCCCCGCCGTCATTTTCTTCAAACTCGATGACCTGACACATATTCTTTAATAACACAAATATAAAAACTAAATCACCATAATTGATTTGTGCCATAAACTTTTCACTTCCACTTATTTTGCCCAATGGTCGACTGCCAGCGTCATGCGTCAACAACAGAACACCATTGCGTTCTGCCTTCTGTCAGACTGTCACAATCAGAGCAAAGAAATGTCATAAAATGGAGCGCGGGTAATTGAAACTTGATATTCGCAGACTTTTAATGACTATATTCGCCTTTGGAAATTTTACATACATAAATGGTTAATTCGAAATGGTAATATTTTTAAAGTTTTTTGCATTGCTATAAATATAAAAATGTAAAAAAAATAATATAGTATATAGGGCCTTATATAATAAAAGTTTTATGAGACGTGCCTTTAACTATAAGAAAAAACCTATTCTCAGGGGTTTTACTTTAAAACTCTGTCGCACTATATTTTCAAAAAACTTGGATAACCAAATTTTGACGTTTATAGTACTTTTTAATGATACGTATAAAGCAATAAAATTACTAAAAATCGACGTGTTTATTACGTAAAATTATGACGTATAATACACGTCTTAAAAATTACGTTTATTTGACGTCATTTCGCGACCAAAAGACGTCAAGTGACTAAAAATCCCCAATATTCGACGTCATAAAGACGTCATCCTGCTACCTGGGAAATAACTATTCTTTTATTTTATTTTGTATTTAAACCCGGTATGATGGTATTATGTAGGATACGGTACCTATGTTTGTTTTTATTTTTTTTTGCTTAAGCCGTTTTAAAATAGGTATGTGTTTTTGTATTAGAAAATATATTTTCTTTAAATGGGTGTTATTTATTTTTGACTTAAACGAAGCAACTGGTGAAGCTGAAGTAATAGTGTGGATTGGCCCTATAAAAGACACAAAATAGTAGTTTCAATAGCTATTAGAAGCAAACATCGGAGGCTTATTTTTAGGGAGTTTAGGGCAAAAACTGGGCGTGGCACCCGAACATTTTTCGTCTCCGGCGGGGCGCCTGCGACGTGCTTTAATTTAATCACTCGGTCACGCTTTTTAAAAGGTGGATTTTATAAACTTGACGTTTCGTTTTGCCGGTGCCGGTGGCTGTTAAAGTTAAAAACATTGAAATGCGTAAGACCATTCATAGTTGCCGATGACAACACTCGTAGCAATGCTCAAGAGCCAATCAAATCCGTTGACTCTCACGTGATGTTGACAGTGACTTTGCATCTTCTTTGTGTTTTTTGGTCCCTTTTTATTTTTAGTATTGCATGTGAACACAAAGCAAGTCCTAATGCACCCAGTAAAGAGGCCGTCTCATCGTCCATTTTAGCAACAACAAAAAACAAATGATTAAAAAAAATAACACTATGAATAATGTGGCTATGTACTGTTTCTGCGAGTAGAAAAGAAGAAGACGAACGGCAGAGCGACGGAGTAACGTCCAAGTTTATAATAGTATATTACAATACAAGTACGGTAGGTACGTCTTAACCGCATGTGTGTGATGTTTAACAAAACGCGCCGAAGGCGAGTGTATTGTACCTACCGTAAGTGTATTGTCACAGCTTCCTATGTAGGGGGCTATGGTATTGTACGATATTTTATCTACAAGCATGTTTTAGGGCACCAATATTAAAAACTCTAAAAGAGCACTGTTTTAATTTATCCCGTAGGTGCCTCGTAAGTCGTTATCAACAATGCAGTAACATCAAGTTGCTAGGGAAATAAACTGTAGAAATTTAATAGTTGGCTTTTTATAACAGATGTAGAACTTGACAACGGAATAAACGATAATTATTTTTGTAACAATTTCGTGAAAGTGTGTTTTACGTCCTTTAAATGGAAGTCAGTAGCAGCAGTGATGATGAAATTCCGAAGAAAGTTCTGGACATTGCTAAAGCAGCTTCCCTTAATTTATTGCCGGATAAATCACGGCATGATATGAGAAGGAATATGGGCTCTTCATGGACTGGTGTTCATGAAAGAAAGTTAAAGCAATTAGTGAAGATGTGATGCTTGCCTATTTTGTGGATAAATTTAAGGATAGTAAATCATCCTCTTTATGGAGTTATTACTCAATCAGATCTACTATAAGTATCAAAAATAATGTCGACATAAGCAGGTATGCAAAACTGACGGCATATTTAAAAAGGAAGTCTGTGGGATACAAAGCTAAGAAATCAAAGGCATTCTCCAAGAATGAGGTTGTAAAATTCCTTGTTACGGCACCAGATGTGGAGTTTTTATTAATGAAGGTACCTAATTGCGATTTTTTTTTTAAATCTACTTTTAAATAACAACTTATTTGCTTGTTTCAGGTGGTACTCATTGTGGACATCGCTGGGGCATGTCGCCGAGTGGAGTTATGTAAAATGAAAATTGAAGATATTAAGGAATTTGAAACCCACCTTGTTGTAACTGTTTCATCAGAAATTAATAATATTTCAATTTTCAAGAAGTATAGAGCCCTTAGACCCGATCATACTGTCCATACACGGTTATTTATTGCATATAAAAAAGGAAGATGCACTATCCAACCACTGGGTATAAATACTTTTGGAAAAATACCTTCTCAAATTGCATCATATTTAAAGTTGTCCAGTCCCACAATACGGGACATTGTTATCGAAGGACGTCAGCTACATTATTAGTAGATGCTGGCGGGGATATCATGAGTTTAAAAACACATGGTTCATGGAAGTCCTTCAGTGTTGCGGAGGGCTATATTGAAAATTCGGTGCAAAATAAAATAGGAATTGCAAAGCAAATAAATGGTGTAGAAGAATATGCAGAGAGAACCTCACGTTGTAGTAAATCTGTAAATTTCAATTCTTGTGTCTCATCGGATAGTAGGTAAAACACTTCCTTCATCGATATCGTTTGGAAATTCTACAATTAATATTAATATTTCTTAATTTATAAGTCTGGATTATTTTAGAAATTTAAATATGTAAGTATTTGTTATACATATATATAATGTTTAATAGAGTTTCTTTTAAAAATAAAAAATACACTTGAATAATATAAAAACTTGTTTTTATAGTATGTAATTACTTACAGCACTAGTGCGGTAAAGTGATACTTACCGCACCCAAATCAGTGCGGTAAGTAGTTACTTACCGCACGCTTGTAGATAAAAGGTACCTAGGTATAATTAATCGCTACGACCGGCAGACGGCACACGTCACGGCCACCGTCACACGGAATACTCGCCGTCAAGTTTATAAATCCACCTTAATAAAACCTGGCAACCCTAGTTCGTGGTAAGTAGTGTAGGTACCCTCATAATTTGGAGGGGAGTGTCTTAATTTTTCTTTTGAAAACTTCATTTTTTTTAAATACCTAAGTAAATAATTCTAATTTTTAAATTGTAAACTCTGTAAACTGTGTTTGTTATAACTCTGGTCCCAAAAGTAATTGCACACTTATCGCCGTGATCAGTAGAGTGGATTGCTTACAAACTAATTAATGTAGGTAGGCCTTAGTGAAGTTTTCATTCTATTACAAACAATCTAAAGCTAGGTATGTATGCTTTGTAAGCCTTTAAAAAGTCAGTTGTAACATTTAATAGAGATAGATTTGAAATTAGGCTGTAAAAAATATTAGGAAAAAATTCGCTGTATAGGGTAATCCATACAATTACCATTTAATGTTTTGTAGGAGCAAACGAATATTCCCTGATCATACAAAACCAGAGGTTAAAGTTGAAGAGAGTGAAGCAGTAAATGGATGCGATGAAATGTATAATTTAAACTATACAGAGTGGAAATTGAAAAATGAAGAACTAGCCATTAAGATGGACGAATCTGAAACAAACGAAAACAGGTACTTACTTCGCTTAAGCTTAGGTATAGATGAAACTGTTATATACATTTTATATATTTGGACATTGGGACAATAATCTTCTAATTGGTACAAACAATTTGTTTAATTTTTTTGTCTATTCTGAATTGTCTTTATTGTTTTAAGTGAGCTTGTTAATTAATAAATTAAATAATATGTGCAATTACACAATAAGAGAAAATAATTGCATGTCCCAATATAGTTCATTTTCTGGGCCTTTTTCCCAGTATGCAACCACCCAACACCTCCTCAAAAACATAGGAGGTGTTGAACCACCCCATGTCGTTTAGTGGGACATAAGCATTTGCATACCGGGACAGTGTTCTTATTATATATTTTAGACAAATTAATAGCAAAATGCATTACTGCATATTAATGTTGCCAGAATTAAAATCAAAGAGACATTGCATAGCTACACTTTCGGTTCTAACAGATGTGAACTGATAAGTATTAGTGAAGATTACCAAAAGATTGGCTATTTTCTTGAGGATTATATTCTGTTGTTCTGCTAGTTGCTATGCCTCTTGACTGTAGAAAATCTTAGATCAGTATCTAATAGCAGCCCTAGATTCTTTGCTGTTGTGCATGTGCTCAAAGTTTCATTATTTAAACTAACTTGAAGGAGATTCTGACTCTGGTTGCGATTTTGTGTTCGACCAAAAAGCAGCAACCAACTTTATGGTTTTCAATATTTTTGAATTTTTTTCGGCCAAATCTTTTTCTGCAAAGATAGTTCTCGATTTTGAGTCATTGTCGAACTCAACTGAAGAAACATTACTCATTGTTGATGCAGAGGTCGAAGCAAAGCTAGTAGATGCTCCATTCCTAGAGAAATTTAATTTTGAAGTTTTAGTTTGCTTAGTGGTTTGAACAGATTTGGTTTTACAAAACTTAATTAACATATCTAGTATATGCCTGCCTATGGCCAGTAACAATTTTAAATAACTCCGGTTTTGCTGAAAAGAATCCATAGTATTTCGAATGATCTGCCTTCTCTATCAAATTAATCATTGTAGTTCGGGCAAAATTTTCCATTTCATCAATTTCCTTTTCAGTAATTTTCGAGATTATTAAAGGATCTTCATAACCATTAATAAGTAGTAAATTTCGTAAACACATAGGAATTGTTATATTAAACTGTAATTCCGCTTCGAGATCTCGATTTCCTCTGGCAACATACATCTGAAAATACAGCTTGATTAGACGAGCTATGGGCTATAAAATAATATGCCTCGCAATATACCCACCCTGCACGACTTTTTTGCTCAAACTCTCATTAAAACTAAGCTTAGGTTCTTTTTGCCAGGTGTTAAACCGAAAATTAAACGTAGAATTGGGAAATCTTTTAAAATTCTTATCTGAATAAGACAAAACAAGCAGGAAATATCACAGGATAAATTAATAATGTGAGATTAATAATTATCTTTTTGTGGCAAATATCACCTAAATAAGCATCAAGTTCTTTTAAAAACAGTGAACAATGCGTCATGGCGCTTTTTTCCATCTGATGGTTTATTTTAACCGTTAAGACAGATTTTTTATCAATTTTCCGATAATGACCCAAATACATTTGTTCGTTAATTTTTCCAGAAAAACCCTTTTCTAATTAAAAATCACTACCTCGACCACTACAGAATATTTTTTTTATAAAGCTGGGCGAAGCTACCTTTCCTTTAACACAGCAACAACAGTGCCTATGTCTGCAATAAATAATATTCGGCAAATAGCGAGCCAGCCGAGGAGCCGAGACGGCGCAGACAATAGAATTTCCGATGTTGCCACGTCAAATGCAGCGATGCCAACGAACGGCACCGCTAAAACTACGGGAATTCTTTTTACATTGCTCAACATTTTTTACATTGCTTCGCATTTTGTTACATTGCTTCGCATTTTCTTACATTGCTTTTGCATTGCTTCACATTTTCTTACATTGCTTCACATTTTCTTACATTTCTGGAATATTTTCGATAATTCTTCTCATTGCTTTACATTGCTTACATTGATTTTTACATTTTTTGATGCGTGTACACCACATTGCTTTTGCGGTTCACCCCTCGCATGGCCCACTATAGCCACCATATTCTGAGCCTTTTTCCCAGTATGCAACCTGCACCCCATGTTGTTTGGTGGGACCCAAGGATTTACATACTGGGACAGTTTTTTTTATATATTTCAAACAAATTAGTGGTAGCAAAATGCATTATTGTATATTAATGTTGCCAACATTAAAATCAAATAGACATTGCACAGCTATTTTTTTTGGTTCTATCAGATGTTAAAGACAGAGGAAGTTTAAGAATAATTTTTTCTTTTGACACAACATTTTTGTCTTGATTTTCTGGAAACCTCAATTTTTTGTTAAAAATTTTCTTCATAAAATTAACAATAGCCCTATTATTCTTCTAGTTGTCTAACAAAGTGCTTGGTCGCATTTGGGCTTTATATAGCGTTAAAAGCTGTTTACATTACGCTAGCGCCAAAGCGCAACAACTTTTGGCCACTGCGCTAAAAACGACGTTCCGCCTCGTTTTCCGCACATCAGGACGTACTATTATAGGTATTGTACACACTTCAACGCTCCATTGTAATTTCGGCGAAATCTCCAATGGATTACGGTGGAAATATGGGGTTTTCGACGATATCGGTAGGGATTTTATAGATTTCGGTATACGAATTTTAGGATTTCGTAATTTTTGGATTTAGGAATATTTGATACCACACAATCTAATGTTTGTTTTACAACTTTTTTCAAAGCTCACCTTAAAAGTAAAGGAAACTTAAATTCAAATTCAACAAATCTTTATTTCAAAGTTGTTACATTAACAATAACAAAGTGAAACCGCGTCACTGCACACTTACACTTTACATATTTAAATAGTCACTCGGACCATTGAATTCCAAATCTACAAGTAATTTTCTAAACTCAGCTTTAACGTGTTTTTTTTTTACTCTGAATACCTTTCAACTGTTTTGGTAATTTATTCTACAGCTTTACACACATATATTCTCGTTCTTCTTGTAGAATTGAATGGGATGTATAGAGTAATTGAGATGATCTGAACACTAATTATTAGTAGGTACTGCTTAATTGAAATTAATTCAAATACATATATTTTTGTTCCTATAAATAAGCATACGGCATGTAAAAATATACATGGCATATAGAGTCATAATCCTCATAGATTTAAAGATGTTTTTGCATGTCTGATTAAGTTCCAAGTTCTTTATGATCCGTTTCTGGCTGGTAAATCTGTATTGTATGACACCAAGCGATAATTTCATACAAGTTAAAAGTACTTTTGATAGAAAGGCTTTTTTAAAAACAATTTTTATTTCTACCAACTTACAATACAAAATCTAATTCAAGACTAACTATAACTTTTATTAATTTAAATATTCCCATGTCCAGCGATTCTGCTGAAATGACAGAATTGGCGCGCACGGGTCATCGTTCTGGTCACTGGTGGATTGCAGGAAATGGCATCTGTTGTAAGTCTATGGGTCAATTGGGCACATAATTTACATCTTAATTAACGCAAAATCAGCAGAATATAAAATTTTCAATGTTTTTTCATTATTATATTGTCCCCCTCTCCATCTTCCATAACATACACAGTTCAACTTTTTCACAACTTGGTTTATACGAGAAGACCATTCCATGTTTTTATTAACTCCCAAATATCTAACAATTTGTTGTTAGATATTGTTGGTTCCTTGATGTTTTGCACATTGTATTGTTTAGTTTTGTAAAAGGTAGTTTATTCTGTTTATAGGATCGATCTATTTTCAGTAAACCATTTAGATACATTACCAAAAAAGTGTTTACTTTTCACTACAAGCTGACACACATTTTTGCCTCCTGTTATTCAGTTTGTGTCATCAGCATAGTTAATCATTATTTGCTTAGAGTGAGCTTTTAACTGAAGAAGATTTATCCGTCCTTTATCTTTTACTCTTTGTCTCACTCTTTAAACAACCTATTCTTTCAACCTTTTGTATTGTCCCATCCCGCAGTTTAGGGCACCCCCGCAGGCCCGTTCGATGTAGGCGACATAATAATATGATAGACTTTTTTATGAGTAACTGTCTATAGTCTATCAGTATTAAGTCGTTGGAGCCACCAATTTATTTCACCTGAAATTGTAATTATTATTTAATTTAACATTTACTATTTAATTAATACCAATTTTTTTCTTCTAGGGAAGCTAACACTCGGCCCATAACATGGAATTCAGCAATAACCGACCATAACCAAGAATCGCATCCCTCCAATATAAAGTTAAATGATGGATTAATCAATGTTGAAAATACTGGTAATTCAATAATGGCTGACTTTGAGATTAAAAACATTCCACTTGATGTTCCTGAATATTCTAATCATGAAGATTTTATTAAACAGGGACCTAAATTAATTGTTGTCATAAATAGGCTGAATATATTCGAAAAAAATGGAGAACTTATCACTGATGATAATCTACACCAGATTCCATGTACAGCTTCAAATAGGTAAGTGTTCTCTGGGTCTAAATCAAAATATTTTGTATGTTATTTTGCTTACATAGTAATACAATAAATAGAGACACACAAATCTTACGGCACATATCTCCCTCCATTTATCACACATTTTTTACACGGGTTACTTTTCTTAATGTGTTGATTCTGGTAAGAACATCTCGATTTTCTAGAGGAAAAAGTTCATGTACCTCTTTTTTGCGTATCCTCATGAATAAAAATTTGCACGAGCGCGCGCGACACCTCACAGAAGCGGCGCAGCAGACTGGAGGGGACACAACTCGAAAATTAGAAAAGAGCGGTTTCGATATAAAGAGAGATACAACATAAAGACATTTCAAACCATCTGTTTTTTTGTTGACGGAAGTAGGGGAGGAGGGTAAAAGCTTAGCGGGAAATTGGGAATTCCCTCATTTTTAGACGTATCGTTATTTCTACTAGAAACAGCATTTAATTACATCTTTGCTGATTGTATCAAGAAAAATGCGTCCTGAGGAGGGTAAAAATGTCTGAAATACTAAAAATTAAATAATGAAACATGATATAAAAGTATAAAACTAACTGATATATTAGCAGAATAAATAAATTGTTTTATAACAATATATAAAAATGCACCCAAAATAAATATTTTAAAATAGTTTATACAATAATAATTTATGAATGTAGTGAGGACCTTAGTTTTAGCACCGGGTAAGCTGGTTGCGCAAATATTAGTAAGATGTGCATTCTGACCTTCATCAGGTATAATTTTTTAGTATTGTTCAGTATCACGATGGTTCTACCTAGTTCCAAGTTTCTAAGTTCGTGGTAGGTACCCTCACAATTAGGGGGTGGAGGGTGTCTTTTAATTTTTTTTTAAACTTTATTTCTTTTTATATAAGTAATTACAATTTTTAAATTATAAATTCTAAACTGTTGCTGTTATAATTCTGGCATCGGAGTAATTGTACAGTTACCACCGTTTTCAGTACATAGAGTGGATTACTTACAAACCAATTAATGTATGTCTAAGTGAAGTTTTCATTATGTTACAAACAATCTAAGGTTATTATGCTTTTATAGCTTTTAGGAAATCGGTTGTAACATAAAAAGAATACTTTGGATTAGTGATCAGTGACCTCAAATTAGGTTATAAGAAAAAAATTAGCAAAAAATTCGCTGAATACGGTAATCCAAACAATTACCATTTTATGTTTTGCAGGGACAAACAAATATTTCCTGACCAAGCAGAACCAGAGGTTAAAGTTGAAGAGAGTGAAGCAGTAAATGGATACGATGAAATGTATAATTTGAACTATACAGAGTGGAAATTGAAAAACGAAGAACTAGACATCAAGATGAATGAATCTGAAAGAAATTAAAACAGGTACGTACCTATCTATACCTTGCTTAAGCTTAGGTTTAGGAGAAACTATTGTATTCTGGCACAATAAGTTTTTAATTGGAGCCAGGGTGACCCATAAAAACCGGAGATTAAGAAAATTAGGGCAGAGGCACCACTTATACGTTTAGTTAATAAGTTTCTATATATAGCAAATGTGAAGGCCATTAGCAGCACCGTCTAATCCACTTATGGTCATATAATAAGTGTTTATTTGGATTCAATAAATAATGAAGATGTGAACACTTGTAATATTAACATATAGAGCAAAACTAGAACCCTAGATCAATTCAAAATGACTAAATGAAGATCTTATGAATGGGAACGTGAGAAAGAAGCTTTACTTTTTACAATATGTGGTTCAATATATTGAACTAAATTTCGGAAGAATAAAATGAAGAAATACATAATAATGGCAATGAACTAGTTAGATCACTCACGTCTCAAGTAACTCCTTTTAATGATGAAGATAATCTGAGGGATGACCCTATAAGAGAATAAGACGAGGAAGATAGAAATGTAGCCCTAAGTATCAATATAAAGAAACAAAAATGAAAATGATCAGCCAAGTACTAGCACGAGTTTGATAATCCCCACACAATTTTTTTTAAAAAAGTTAATGTTGAAGAACCGGATATAGTTATGGCGGGACACTCGATTCCCTTGGCTTCATCAATTCATTTATTGGGCGTCAATTTGGATAGTCACGTTATGGCCATTGCTAAGGCAGCCTCGCAGAAGCTTGGAATACTTTTCCAAACTAAGAACCTCTATACACCGCAACAACTTTTGATGCTCTATAAAGCCCAAATTCGTCGATCGCTGGAGTACTGTTCGCATATTTGGGGCTCTACTCCTAAACATACCCTGAGATTGCTAGATTCTTTTGTCAGACTAGGGGTTCTTACTTTTCCCTCAGTATATATATTGGAGAGTCTACTACTTGTGAAACAAAAAGAAAACCTCATTACATACCAAGACGTTTACGAACATGACACACGAAACAAAACAGACTTAGTCCCAACATACTGCAGACTGAGGAAGTGTCAAAACAGACCGGAATTTTTGTCGGTCAAACTATTTAATGAATTGCCACGACCAATAAAGGACTTACCTTTATTACAATTTAAAAACACTGTTAAGTCCTTTCTACTAAGCAAGGCATTATACAGCATAGATTGTTAGAATAGATAGAACTCAACCTTAAAGAATTTAAATATATTTTAATAGTTTAAATGTGTTTTTGACTTTGTGATGTAGGTCAATTTATTTTATGTCTTTAAATGCAAATAGGGAATGTGAGTAGGCTTTTAAAACTTATTTTATTGTCTATTACTGTCTTTTAATTAATATTGAAGCATTTTAACTGTAAATTTTATTTTCTTGACGAGTTTAAACAAATTTTGGATTGTATACAATAAAGATTGATTGAATGATTGAGATTCCATTCAAAGAAGAACCATTCACTTGATCGCTGATCATGATCTGACGAACAACCTGGGAAGCCTTGAACATTTACTTGAGTCTATTTTACAAATATTTTCATGGCAAGTGCTCAATTGAGGTTACCCGCTTGATTCCACCCAGAGCGGTGCATGGTAGAAATACACGACGAGCCACTGCAGCTCACCCGTACGTAGTTCGGCTTAGTTTAGTTTAGTTTAGTTTGTCTTTATTGCCATCAAATCATTGTACAAT